>CAKAKR010062310.1:1154-21552 GCA_916700685.1 Adelosebastes latens
TGGATGGTTCATAACACAGCAGAAGATCAGAAATATATTTTGGCCCTAAACCATTTAGTGCTTTGTAAACCAGCAGCAGTATTTTGAAATCAATTCTCTGAGAGACAGGGAGCCAGTGTAGAGGCCTCAGAACTGGACTGATGTGATCCACTTTCTTGGTCTAGAATAGAATAGAAAGCTTTATTGTCATTGTATTAAATACAACGAGATTCACATTTGCCACTTCTGGTCAGTGCTTTAAAACAAATACTTGACAAGACTAAACGAGGCAGGTAAAAACATATAACAGGTAAAACACACACACAGTTATATAAAGCAAATAAAACAGGTAAAGTAGATGTAATAAATAAATATTTACAGAAGTGTTACACTAGAGGTATAAAATATAAAAATAGATGTAATGTAAACAGAGGTTATTGCACTTGTAAAACAGGTAGGGTAGATGTAATAAATAAATAAATGTAAACAAATGTAGTTGCACTTGAGGTGTATATTGCATCAACGATATTGCACAGACAAATGTATTTTTTTCACATTCTTTACCACTGTATTTTCATTTTACAGCTGTGTTTTTGTTTTTACACAAAATTACACAACTTAAAACAAGGGGGTAGTGAGAGAAATCACAAAAAAAAAAAAAAGACTTCATCTTAAACTGTAATTTCAATTGAATTCAGAGAAAAAGGGAGGACACATACTTAAACAATCCAAAGAATTTAAATAAAATAAAGTTAAATAAATAAATGAATTTAAATAAAGAGAGAGAAAACACAAAAAACAACAATATTGCTCCAGTTTTGAAACAAGGCGATGGTGAATCTTTCGCATTTCATTGGTAGATAATATTAAAATGAAATGCTCACCGTGTATAACTTGTATGCCGAATAAACTAACCTGTCAGTAAAATGTCTTACGTTTTGCTCTGCCGTGTGTCTTTTTTTTGTTTAAATCTCCACAGGGTTATCAGTTTTAATCTGATAGATATTCAAATGGAGTTTGGTGTAACTTTTCCCCCCACAACTACAGAACGCTTTATATTCATTTAAGGCTATATATCGACCCAGTGTCTGGGTCATAAGGTGAATAATATACATTCTGTTTAATGAAGACTCTTTTCATTTTCAGATAAATATGTCCACTCTACTTGATGAGACAGCAGCAGATGTGCCAGTCAGAGACATCACAGTGAACCTGTCCAGACTCGCAGCAGGTTTCTATATATGTTGTTTTATATGTTCTGTTTTCACCGAGAGAACTCATTAGAGAGGTTACCCTGGTCCCTAAACATTCTGCCCTCTTTTTTTAGAGGGGCAGGGGGACAGGGGATGTCCAGGGGGAGATAAAAAGTCAACAGTAGATGTCACGTAGAAGTGGTGTACATCATCTGAAAGCTGGGAACCTGAAGATTAATTTGAGATGCAGTTCAGCACTGAGTGTCTAGTTCTTCTAAACATTAATCAGAAATAAACATGAATTAATTAATTAAAATAAATAGTGAAAGTGTATAAGGGTTTAGAACATGATGATAGAAGTGTATGATGGTCATCCCCATGCTCTATTATGTCTCATATTTTTTGGGTTGATACCATTTGTTACACAGATTTGGTGCTAAATTTAACAATTTTTTACCTCTGGAGAATTGATAAAAATGAACAATAATCCCTCGAAATACCACATTAAGACACCAAGACCTCGAGGAACACCATAGAAAAAGCCATGCTGTGATTTGGGATCAAAAACTTTAGACATTTGGAGGTTTCTGCAAGAATTGCATTTTTCTTTGATTAGATGGCATGCACCTATGTTGTGTAAACTGCTGAGAAACCCCCTTATTGTCAATCTAGCTAGGAAAGCCATCCATCCTATGAATGCTCTAGGTCTCTAGTTTATGGCTGTAAAGTTTCATGAGGCTGTGATTATCCTAGAGGTCACCACAGGTCAGGAAGTCTCTGAGGAAGATCACATTCCTGCATCTTCCTTATGTTATTACAACTTTCTGTATTTGCTATTAACTTTTCCATTTGTCTTGTTCTGTGGTGTCTTACCTGCTCACTCTGTGGTCACATGCCTGTTGTGAAAGGATTACAGCTCTGTTTGTTTGTTGCTTGAACGTGTTTTAATCTTAGAAGTGCAGTTTATTTACTCACAGCTGCATGTTTGAAAATGTTAAAACAACAACAAATGAGTGTGTTTTTTTTGTCATGGTGACAGATTCATCGCTGTATCAAAATGTTCGGACGCGACAGGACATCTCGCGGGTGTCCAGGGAGGAGCTGGAGGACCGGTTCCTGCGCCTTCATGAGGAGTCCCTGCTCCTCAAACAGCACATCCACAAACAGGACGACAAGATCAAGAAGTGAGACACACACACACACACACACACACACACACACACATACACACACACACACACACACACACACACACACACACACACACGTTAGACTTGAGACTTTAATTCTCTAGTATGGGTCAAACACAGAATCCTACATTTCCCATAATGCAACAACTTGGTGGGGTTTTTCATTAGATGTCCCAGTTCTTCCAAACCTCCCAACTCTAATTTGTTACACAGGTTGTCTGTTAAAAAGTCTCAAGCCCAAGCTGATGACCCTAATGACATCACTATGACATCATCAGGGTTATTTTGATTATACAGCTGTTTTTACAGGTTGTTAATGAACTGATCTCTTTCACCTCCAGACGGCGACATTATAACTTTTCTTTATAATTCTCACCTCTAATCCCCCGTCTCCTCCTCTTCTGCCCTCTTCCTCCTCTCCTCCTCCTCTTCCTCCTCCAGGCTGGGCACTAAGCTGATGAGGCTGGTAAAGGACCGGGGTCGTATGGAGCAGCTGGCGGTGGGCGGAGGCCAGCCGTTCTCCAGGGTGCGGGACGTGGAGATGGAGGAGATGATGGAGGAGCTCCAGGAGAAAGTCCGGGGGCTGCAGACCGAGAACGAGGGGCTGAAACAGCGCCTCCTCGTGGCCAAGCAGCAGCTCATCAACTCTCAGAGCAGGAGGCCGTTGCCATACGGCCGCGTCCAGTCACGGGTCAACTCAGGGTTAAAGAAGCTGCGAGATGACGCGTCCTCTCCTTCTCCAACACGACCAAAAAGTACGTCACAGATATTTCTATGTGAAGTACAGTAGATTACCTAGTACATAGTAGTATGCTAAAAGATCATAATATACCCAATGTGTTGTATTTGTGTATTTAAATTTACTCTGGTGCTGCTCACAGAAATCCTTTATCTCATGTCGGGTCAGATAAAACCATAGATAGAAACCCTGTTTTATATTTATGGATAGAACAATCACTGTAGTAATGAACTCCCTGGTTCCTGGTTCTGTACCTGGTTCTGTCTCCTGCAGGTACCAGGAGTTCAGAGGGAGGAGGGAGACCTCCGACCGGCCTCTTACCTCGATTTGGACACAGCCTGCTGGAGGAGGCGAGGGCCGAGGTCCGCAACCTGTGAGTACTGCACGCCATCGCCAAGCATCTGTCCATCAGACATGAGACACTGAGCAGTTCAGCATTTAGTCAAAGAGTCGAAAGAAAGCAAAAAGACGAAACTCTGGTGCTTTTTTGACAACAGCCACTAGATGGCGCTGCGGTAGCGCTGACGCCATTTTGGACTGAAAACACCAATGAGTCTCTGTCCATGGATGTATAAAGAGACGTCTGTAAATCAGAGGATATAAATCAACTTCCCAGTAGGAACACTTAAATAGCCCTCATTTAAATCACTATGTCCTAAAAGTAGTAAAATTAACTAACAGCTGGATCCAGAGTTTTTTCCTCGCCATAATGAACGGTCATCAGACCCACGGGACTCCACCTTTCTGCACGCTTATATGACATATCCGGTTCTGCCAGCTTCCTGCTAGCTGTATGCGGCTGTAATAATGGATATATTGGCTGTAATTCATCACTTTTATTATCTTCTAATACACCCATGGGCTGTATGCTGTCAGCCTGTACCGTGGTGGATGTATTAACGTCTCTGTTCCCAAAAAAACGGCTATCGGCCAGTAGTTAGTAGTGCTAGTAGCATGACATCAACAGAATTTAATGGAGTTGTAGGCTATTTACTAACACGCAGGGCAAAAGCACAGGACACAACCTCTTCTACATCCATGGTCTGTGGTCTGTTGGACTCCATTTTGGATCCTTGACATGAAAAAGTTTGAGATTGATCTCAAATTCTCTGTGCTGGATTTTTCTAACTTCCATTTATGTCCATCGCTCACTTTATGCTTCTCTGGGAAGCAGCCGGGCAAAAAGTTTACTAAATAAATAAGTAAATAGTTATAATAGTATGAATATTTATAATATTTTATTGTTCAATACAGGACATTTCAGTAGAGACATTAAATACGACAATAGAATAGAAATAATTTAGTTTTACTTTTGTACGGCTCTTTGTAGGCCGACGTTTTACTGGCGTCTGGTAGTCGCTTTCAGCCCTAAATGGCGTAGGAGTCGCCCTCTGCTGGCTAATAGAAAGAATGCAGGTTTAAGACACTTCTGCATTGGCTTCACTTCTCAAACCCGGACGTTGACCACTGTCTTTGACATGCAGAGTTTCTACTCATGCCATCTGACTGGAGACACTATTATATTTTCCATATCTGTAAATAAAGTAAGTTAAAGTGACTAAAGTTAACCAGTTATCGTTTTCTGTGCACCAGAGAGAACGTGATCGAGCTCCAGCGGAACCACATGGAGGAGATGGAGGGAGCGTCAGAGCTGCTGAGGGAGGAGCTGAGGAGGAAGGAGGCCGAATATGAGGAGAGACTTCTGCAGGTCCGACAGCAGCAGACCTCCAAACTCAGGTAAAATAGGTGAACTGACCCTTTAACCTCATAATGCTTCACACAAACAAATATCATATTAAATGTTGATGAAACGTGTGGAAATGTTGGTGTATGTTAATGAATCGTTTTGGAAGACATGTGAGCAGTGTGCGTTGTTGTCATCATTGTTAGTGTTTACCTACAACTATTATACAAACCCAGTTCTGTTAGATTCTGTGGGATATCTGTGTGTTTAACAATCATTGTTTGACAGTGTTTGGACCTCCCCATCTCACCAGACAGAGGATGGAGGTCATACACATGTATCTGCTCTGTAAACAAACATCTCAGGGTTTCACACATGAATGCGCACTAACTGTCGTGTGTTGTTGTGTTGTCTCTCAGGTCGCACGTCAGCAGCAACGTGACGATGATCAAACTGCAGAAGCAGCTATCCGACCGGTCCAACGGCGTCACAGAGCTGGAGGGACGATTTCTACAACTACAAGAGGTGAGACAAAGCTTTTACAGCTGAAATCCTGCAGGAATTTTTATCTGTTGCCATCTTGTTTTTTGGCCGTCGCCATCTTGGTTTTTGGTCGTGATCATCTTGGTTTTTAACAGGAGGAAATAGTGACTCTGTTGGGGACTATTTTCAGTGGCAGATTAATCCACATGTGGTGCTCTAGTGAGTGTTAGTGGCAGCAGGACGGTGTGTGTGTTGATGGTGATGAAAGAACAACAGTGAGACTCACTGATGCGTTTTAATGAAGAAGAGATATCTGGATACTAAATTTCCTTCGGGATCAATAAAGTCTATCTATCTATCTATTTATCTATCTATCTATCTATCTACTAGTTGGGAGATACATTCATGGGGTTTATTGATGAGAAACATAGAATATCACATTATAGTTGTACTTTAAAATATGTTTTTTTTCCTGATGAGTGAATGTGTGTATTTCAGAGTCAGAGGACGCTGAAGGTCAGTCATGATGCAGCGATGCTGAAGGTGGACGAGCTGTCGGCTCAGCTGAAAGAAGAGAGGATGAAGAGTTTGGACCTGGAGAAACAGCAGCAGAGCTCGACCATATCCAGGATGAAGATGGAGCAGGTGACCGACACAGATTGATATCAGTCACTTTTTACAGTAACGTAATCAACTGTCACTCTGTCAGCAGCAGGTTATTATAGTAAAACTGAAACTAATAAGTGGTGAAAAATATTTTTAGTAAACTGAAACTAAATAAAAACTAAATCCTTTAAGAGGAAAACTAAAGTGAAACTATATTGCCTGGTTAAAAACGAATGAAAATATAATAAAAATGAGCTATAATATATCACTTCCAAAAAAAGTAGACGGCATGAATTTCCATCAACTCTCATGACGTTGAACCACACAATCTGAACGGACTTGACCTTCCAGGAGATGGCACTATGATGCAATGCTTTGCTGAAGTAGCGCGAAGATTAAACATTACACATTAAACATTATGGCCATTCCTACACAGATCTTCATACTTACATCTGAGGTATTATAGCTGGCCCTAACAAAAACAAACTAAAACTAAATATTAGGGATGTCAAAGTTAACACTGTAATAACGTGTTAACGCAAATTGGTTTTAACGCCACTAATTTCTTTAACGCATCAACGTAACTTGTGATTTTTTAGGTTGTAGTATGCTCAGTTTTAAAGCTAGAGTCAACCTCAGGACAGACTCATCTCTTCTTCTCTTGTCCTGTGTTGTGTAGCTGCAGGAGAGGATCAATGAGGTGGAGCAGGAGAGAGACCTGCTGAAGGACAACAATGAAAAACTGGTCAACAGGTGAGAAGCCTCCGATTTGTTTACCCGTTTGTTTTTATTGTTCAACACAGGCCATTTCAGTAGAGACTTTAAATCTGACAATAGAATAGAAATAATGTAGTTTTACTTTCGTACGGCTCTTTGTAGGCGGACGTTTTACTGGCGTCCGGTAGTCGCTTTCAGTCCAAAATGGCGGAAGCATAGCTCTGCTCCTGGTTGCTGACGTTGCAATGGAAAGAACTATTGACTTTCACGTTCTTTGCTTGTATTGCAAACAGCAAAAATGGCATCCCATAATATGAGTGCAGAGGAAACATTTTACAGTGTTTTTTCGCTGACTCTGATATTCGATCATATTTATTGGAGCCAGAGTAGAAGTGCAGCGGAGAGAGGCCGAGGCTGCATTAGCCGTTTAGAGGATATGGCCGACCGGCGGGGACCCTCCACGCGTCAGAAGCTCTCACGCAATGCATCCTGGTACATGTAGGCACTGCCAACACGGCGCTGCGAGCAGGAGAACTCAACTTTCTGGGTCAATATAGCAGCACTGAGGAATTACTGCATTTACCATCAACACTGATTGAACATCAACATAAAAGGTGGAGAGTTTTCCATTTAACTTAAAAAAATTTATGTTAACCCACACATTTTGATTTCTCATTAAAACCAAAGAGTTTAGAAGCAAAGAGACGAAACTGGTGTTTTTTGACAACAGCCCTGCCGCCATTTTGGACTGAAAACACTATGTTTATAATATATAACGTTTTTCTGGCGTCCGGTAGTCGCTTTCAGTCCAAAATGGTGGAAGCATAGCTCTGCTGCTGGGCGTGATGTTGCAATGGAATGAACTATTGACTTTCACTTCTTAGTGACTTACGTTCTTTGGTAAAACTGGCAAAGTCCCATTGAGTTTAATGCTAATTAACAAATGTTAGCATGCTAAGCTAAGATGGTTTTAGTACATAAAGAAACATTCAGACATGTACAGTATGTTTTCAGACTCACTGCTTGGTGTACAGAGCTCCTGACAGGTCACATGTGATGGCTCAGGTCTTCATGGATGATGATGCTGACAGGTCACCAGATGTCACTGTGATGTCATCATCGTTATGTGTTTGTGTGTTTCAGTGCCTTCGACGTGTCACGACAGCAGAAGTGGCAGATCCAGGAGCAGCAGCTGAAGCTACAGATCGCCCAGCTGGAGACGGCGCTGAAGGCCGACCTCGTCGACAAAAATGAAATCCTCGACAAGATCAAGGCTGAGAGAGGTGCTGCTTTTACCTACATATTATACAGTAACTGAGCTGATTACTAAATATGTTTAATGTGTTGCTGTGCAGGTCGAGAGAGTCCAGAAGAGTGAACAAAACTGACACGATCATTTTCTATTTATTAATAATTTAAAGTGTCTGATCTGGTTAAAATATTCCTCACTGATTTTATTTATTTGTGGAGCTGCTGTCATTTGATTTATTGTCATATGAAGGGATGTTTTTTTGCTAGTGTAAATCAAACTAATATTGGAAAGAAAGCATGAATAATGATAAAGAGATTTAACCCCTGATTTAATCAACGTGATTGATTTTTCAGATACAAGTGAGAAGCTGTCGGAAGAAAATAAGAAACTTAAGCTCCAGTTTCTGGAACAGAAGCAGCAGCTGGAGGAACTGAATGATCGTCTGAAATTCTACAGCAGGGTCAGATGATTAGATGTTATTAATAATAATAATAATAATAATAATAATAATAATAATAATAATAATAATAAAATGAATCCTCTTGTTCTTCAGAGTCACTGCTTCTATAAAGTTTAATGTTGTTTTTGTTAAAGGACAACGAGTACGACGTGGCCGAACTCACCGAGGCTCTGCTGCTCATTAAGGTAAGTGGAACGTAAAGCTTTTAAAATATACAGATTATTACACTGACCATTGTGAGTTAACCTTTTCCACTCCACTCCTCATTTTCATTGACCCATGCTAGTCTTTTTTAGGGGGTTACAGGGGGTGTTTAGGGGGAGATAGCAGGTCAACAGTAGATGTCACATAGAAGTGGAAGTGGACCATCATATACTTATATCATAATGTTCTAAACCCTTAAACACTTTCACAATTTATTTTAAATAATTAATTTATTCATGTTTATGACTGATGTATGACTAGAACAACTTGACACACAGTGCTGAGCTGCACTGCTAATCTTCAGGTTCCCAGCTTTCAGATGATGTACGCCACTTCTATGTGACATCTAATGCTGAACTGCTATCTCCCCCTAAACACCCCCGTACCCTCCTAAAAAAGACAAAAACTGGTCCATGTGGGTCTCAGAGGGTTAACAACATTATGATAGAAGTCTATGATGGTCATCCCCATGCTCTATTATATCTCATACATTTTTGCAGCAATTTTTGGGTTGATACCATTTATTACACAGATTTGGTGCTAAATTTAACCATTTTTTACCACTGAAGAATTGATAAAAATGATCAATAATCCCTCCAAAATACCACATTAAGACACCAAGACCTTGAAAGCCAAAGCCATCCATCCTCTGAATGCTCTAGGTCTCTAGTTTGTGGCTGTAACCACAGGTCATTTTATACAGTGAGGTCAAGTTTCACAAAATGGTCTCACTACAATGAAATGTCAACTATGGGGACTAACATCATCACACATGAATACAGTTGGGCTCATTAGATCCACAAGAGTCTCAGCTTTACAGTGATACCCAATTTATGTAATTCAAGACTGTTTATGGACCCCAGTATGCAGAAATATTCAGATACACCATTTTAGAATAGGAGAAAATAACATATTTATACTGCATTCAAAACACTGAATGTGATTATCATAAAGTGGGCATGTCTGTAAAGGGGAGACCCATAGAACCCGTTTTCATTCACATATCTAGAGGTCAGAGGTCAATGGACCCCTTTGAAAATGGCCATGACAGCTAGCCTCCTTCCTGACAAGCTAACATGACATGACTTTTATTTTATGGCTGTGTTCTTTCATGATGAACCTGGCTCACTGCGTCTCCCTCCTGAACCTAAACTTTAAATTTCGTCTCCCCCTCAGAAGCGTAAATCCCAGAGGAGCGGAGATCTGGGCTTCCTGAAGGAGGTGGAGGAAGGAGGCAGCAGCAGCACTGAGAGCGCCGTCCGAGAGCTGCGAGCCGCTCACGCTGAAACCATCCAGGAGCTGGAAAAGACCAGAAACATCCTCAACATGGAGAGCAAGATCAGCAAAGACTACAAGGTGCACACCAACACACTTCATATTATACCTGTCTTTTCTATCCTTCATCATCTTTTTCATTCCTGTTTTTGTACTTTGATAGGCAGATTTTTCACCAAACTGATTTTGAAACACATTAAAGCTGCATGATATGAGGAAAATATGCAATATTGATATTACTTGTGATAAATAAACAGATATTAAAGTGTACTCAGTATGGGTGGGGAAACACAATCGATTCACCTATGTATCGCGATTTTTTTTTTTTTTTTTACGATTTTGAAATAGAATTGATATATTTGCTTCATTTGAGTCTATGTGGAGGTAGAAGGAAGTTACCCCTTTTATTGTTGTTGTCTGAGTAACGTGACATCATATCCGTTCTGTATTCTTCAACCAAAACAAACCGCAAACGATATTGCGATACCGCACATTGCAGGAAAAGCAGAGCTAGACATCATGGCTAAAGCTGCATGCTAACTCTGTCATGGACAGGAAACGTTATCATATCGCGGTAATGTGCGGTCAAGCCGGCCTTCACTCTCATCTCCGTGGTCAAATGGGCCGACGCTACAACTGTAGAGCACCCATATACTGACATTTATGTTAAATGCATTCAAACAGCCCCGATGGAGCTGACCATGGATGTATAAAGAGAACGGAGCTGACGGGAGAGCTAGAGACGTCCTTGGAGAAGTTAGAGGAAGTTTTCAAAATAAGGTGTTAACAAAGGGAACTTTATATACAAAATACATATATGGAAATAAGATTGATTGGATCATATTCACCAGAAGTATAAAACATTACATGTCCCTTATAAATTAAAAATAAAATACCAAAGGGGGAGAGGGAAATGTCTTTATTCTTTGATTTTTGGGTTGCTGGAAAAAATGTAATAAATACTTCCTGACAATGACTGATATATTTGACTTCAGGACATCTCTGACTACATACATGCTGAAAATCAAACATTTTTACTGGATTAATTTAGAGATTTTCCAAAGTAAACGTCCCTAGAAGTGTATGATTCAACTTTTTCCCATGGTCTAGTGTTAAAAAGGTTAACAAAAAACATGATTAATCGTAATATCGAATCACAATACTTAAAAATCGCAATATATATTGAATCGGCACCCAAGCCAAAGTATCGTGACAGTATCAAATCAAGAGATAGGTGAATCGTCCCAGCCCTAACACCCTGGGTATGTTGAACTTACTTTGTAGTACAGGCCTCTGTGTGGCCTTGTCAGCAATTTAGGAGCTTTTATTGTTGCTGCTTTGTTCTAAAATATGTGTAAAGATGCTACAAGTTCTACACTGTTCACACAATATGGATGTGAAAACACTCAAACGTCCTCAAAGCTGATAGTCAGCAGTTTAACCTCATAGTCATACTAGTAGTAATTCAGATCCAGAGGATTAAGACCCTGACCCTGTAACCTCTGGTTCAAGTCCTGCTGGGGGCCTCCGTTGTCTCTTTCTCCTCCTTATTTCCTGTCACCTCTCTGCTGAACTTTATCCAGTAAAGTCACAAAATGTGTCGGAGTACATCCAAAACAGTGACGCATGTTGAGCTACGTGTGAAGCCGTTGATGTAATCTGATTACAGAGAGTAAATGCTCAGTAGAGTTTGTTGTGAATCTCTCCTCTCGGTGATGAGGCGGAGCTGGAAGCTGTGATGAAGAAGATGGACGTCAACAAAGTGGAGTTTGATCAGAAGCTGGAACGACAGGCCGCTCTGCTCGACACCAGGGCCGCCAAGATCAAGAAACTGGAAGGTATTTATTCATTAGGGGTGTAAGAAAATATCGAATATCGGGATATTATGTTTTCTGATACTGTATCGATTCCCAAAACCTCTGCATTGATTTTTAATAATTAGTTTACAAGCAAAGATTAACTCAGTCAATACTTGATTTAATTTGCAAAGATATGTGCTCTCTCAAAGTCGTGCTATGATGTTGGATGTTACAGGGACTGTGTTAAATGCAAATGCAGATCCCACCGTTGTGATTGCATAAAAAAGTATTTTTTTTACTCTGATTTTATGCATATGGTGGTGTGTTCTTTATACTGACAGTTTCCTTAAAATTAGATTTAATAACATCGCAATATATCGCCTTGCTTACAGTATCACAATATATTGAATCATAACCCTTGTATCTTGGTACGGTACAGAGCCCTATTATTCATTATTATATTTCTATTGTTCTCACCCAGCAGCTCACGATTAACTCTTTCTGTTTTCCGATTAAATCTTTGTGGTTTTTCTCTCCTCAGCTCAGCTCAGAGATGTCGCCTACGGCACCAAAACCTACGTCTTCAAACCAGACGTCACAGATGAAGATGATGCCGATGAGTTTGAGGAAACTCTTCACCTCGAACGTGGAGAGAACCTCCTCGAGCTTCAGATGGTCAGCGCCATGCTGTCTCCGTCCGCCCTGCAGGCTCTGGGTGACGGCGAACCCTCCACCTTCTGTACCTACGCTTTCTATTTGTTTGAGCTACACGCCACTCCGGTGGCGACGGGCCAGAGGCCAAGGTACGGCTTCACCTCGAAGTACGTGGTGAGCATGGACGAGCAGTTCCTGGACTACCTCCACCGGTGCTCTGTGAGCGTGGAGCTGCACCAGGCTCTGGGTTTAGACTGGAGGACGCTGGCGACCGGTCAGCTTCGACTGCAGCAGCTGTTAGAGCAGGACGGAAAAGTTCATGGCACCGTGCCGCTGGTCGGTGAGTGAGATCACATCAGACTAATGTTGGCAGGAAGTGGTGGAATAAAACACAGTAGAAACTTTAAACAACAACAGAAACTAGCTGATATTTGGAGAATAGATGAGACTAAAATGTCCAGACTTTCAGTCAACTAAAAAAACAGGGTGAGGTGACTAAATATGATAAAAACTAACGAGGACATTTGATACAGGATGAAGACTAAATAAAAATAAAGCCGCAAGCAGCCCTTCTGGGGTTCAAGCCAACACAGACCATTAGAATTTGAAAGCTGCGAGGGGTCTCGACCTTTGACACTTTCCGACACCTGCATTAAAGATAACTAACAGGTTTTAGGATGATTGGACAGACGATCATTCATTTACCTCCAAATCTGTTGCATTTGTAGTGCGCCCTAGTGATTGATGATTGAATGAAACCTTCAGGGTATGTTTCAGATACTTATGTGGACATATCCTGCTAGTTTCGAGATGATTGGCCCAACGGTTGTGGAGTTAGTTCTGTTGATGTGCTGAGCCACGCTCCTTTAAAGTTTAATGGTCAATATCTTCAGAATGCAATGAGATATCAACAAGCTTGTGTTAACTTTTTATGAGCTTCGCCCAATAATGATCTGCAGAAAATGTGGTGGTTTTTGTGTCAAAAATGTGTTTTTCAGGCGGACTTTAGTGGTCCAAGAGGCTTTTTTGTAAAGTGAATGGAGATGGATGTTGCTACCAAGTGTAGTGTAAACAGTGTAGTAGTTATGATGTATGATGTTTTCAAAGATCAAAATTTTGACCTTTAATTATAGCACGCCCATCAGGCCAGTTGGGGTCATATTTATAAATATTTATAAATATTTAAAAAATAATATTTAATTATTTTTAAAATATTATTAAATATTACAATATTATTGATAAAATATTATTAATATTTTAATATATTTTAAATAATATTTTCAAATATTTTCAAATATAATTTTACATTTATTTTAAAACAATATTTTGAAATTATAATTATTTTCAAATGATACAAAATTATTAATAAAACATTATTAATATTTTAAAATATTAAAATTGTAATTGCAGTTGTTATTAAAACAGGTTATCATGTCTTTGTCAGGTGTGTGTGATGAGGCTCGGTCCTTCGGCTCCGTGGATTACTGGTTGAGGTTGAGGATCCCGATGACGGAGACCATCCGTCTGTATAAAGAGAAGGTGAAGGCTGCGGGCTACATCAACACCGCTCTGAACCAAGACACTCAGGTACCGGCAGGAACAGGAAACTACCGTCTTCTACAGCATGGGTTTTATTTCTGTAGCGCCGGTCGTTAGGGGGGGGCGATACGGTCAAAATCTTCTATCACGGTACTGTAACAGTATATATCCCGATACAGTAATTATTCTAAATTCAATTATGAAATGGTTTAAAATAACCATACAGTACTTCATCACATTTGATTATTTTCTTATTCTCACATGAGACAACACTTGAGTTAAACACAAAAGACTCAGACTTTGAATATGAACTGGTGATCAAGTAAGCAGAGTTCTTCCTCATCTTGAGTTGGTTGGGATCAGGTTGGGATGCCTCCGTCTGCTCTGTATTTACAACTTCACTCTCTCCTCCATGTCTGCCCAGATCACGTCTGCGGTGGAAACGGTATCACCAAATCTCTACCGGTAGACACATTTCTACCGTTGTACAACGGTGTACTCAAATATTCTCTGAGATTATAAAGTAGTAAATTAACGGGGGAAAAAACTTAAATATTGTCTGAGATTAAAGTTGTAAATTTCTGAGAAAAAACTCACAAATTTACGAGAAAAAAATTGAATTTTCTCTGAGATTATAAAGTCGTATATTTATGAGGAAAAAAATAGACCGTCGTATTGCCCAACCCTACCGGCCATCAGTTCTATCAGTTCTAATAACAGCGTACGATCCAAGGTAAGCAGCAACAAACACCAACAGTCACATGATCAGACACATGAGCTGCCACTTTATTTAGAGGTAAAACTGAAACTCCTCATTTCACAGAAGAAGGCAGGTCAAAGTTGAACCCGTCTGGAGGTTTCAACTGTCAGTTTCAGTAATAATTTCAATATTTGTCTTCGTTTTCTCTCCCAAATAAGTTTGACTGAGTTTGTTTACAACCTGATCATGGTTCTTGACTCATTGGACTTATTTTTAGCAAAGTTTCTGCGTTTCCCAGATCTTATTTGGTGAGTAGAGTATTATCATAACTGATGGCCACAGCTACAAAAATCAAACCTATGTTGTAATAAACTATTTACTTTAATTTTCTCTTACAGTAACTGAAAGTTTCTGCAGAATGATGTAACCTCAACATAAACCTTTGATTGTTGCCCGTCAGCTGCGACCACCTGGCGGCTGGAATGAGCTCTACATCACAGTCCAACGCTGCAGAGACCTGAAGAAGTCGAGAAGCTCCCAGCTGCCAAGCCCCTACGTGGTCTACAAGTTCTTTGACTTCCCCGACTACCCAACCGCCACCATCCACGACAGCTGCAACCCCCACCTCAACGAACTCAAATCCTACCCGCTCCCCATGGACGCAGATCTGGACCAGCACCTGAAGTCTGAGGTCCTTCAGCTCTACGTGTTTGACTACAAGGAGGAGCAGATGGACACGTACATGGGGAAGGCCAGAGTGCCTCTGCTGCCGCTGGCCCAGGACAAGGACCAGGACCAGGGGATCACTGGTGAGGGTCTACTGGGTTTGAATGACTCTGCCGGGGCTTCAGTGTCCCAGCTGCTCCTCCTAGACTTTTACTTTCCTCAGGGTGCAGTCTTACATACAGTTTCTATGGTACAAAATATATAATGTTTTGTTTTCTATTTGGTTTAGAGCTGCAATGATTAGACCATTAATCGATTAGAACTGTTTTGATAGTCATTAGTCATTGCAGTACGACGGCGTATTGGGGCCATTGTAGGTAGAGCCGTGGGAGGTAAAAACTCAGAACTTCCGAGATTAAAGTTGTAAATTAAAAAAAAAAAAAACTCACAAATTTATGAGAGAAAACTTTAATATTTTCTGATATTAAAGTCATACATTTACAAGAAAAAATCACAAATGTATGAGAAAAAAATCTTGAATATTCTCTGAGATTATAAAGTCATACATTTACAAGAAAAAAATCACAAATTTATGAGAAAAAAATGTAATATTCTCTGAGATTAAAGTCATAAATTTATGAGAAAAAGATCATAAATTTACGAGGCAAAAACTTGAATATTGACTGAGATTATAAAGTCATAAATTTACGAGAAAAAACTCACAAATTTACAGGAAAAAACTTGAATATTCTCTGAGATTATAAAGTAATACATTTACGAGAGAAAAACTTGAATATTGACTGAGATTAAAAACAAAGTCATAAATGTACGAGGAAAAACTCACAAATTTTTTTTTTGTGGTTGAAGTGAAGAGATGTGGTTCCTTGACAAAAAAACACAGTTTTTGAACGTAAATTAGTGACTTTAATGTCAGAGAATATTCAAGTTTTTCACTCTGAATATTACCCCCCTCCCCGGCTCTGTATTTATTTATTTTTTTAACCTACAGTGGCCCTAATACACTGTGTTTTGCAGTGATTTTCAAGCTAAAATAGACACAATTTGATGGTTACAGGTTTTCAAACTTTTGTTGCTTTTCTTGACCTTACTTTACAGTAAATAAAATACAATAGAAGAAAGCTTCTACAGTTCCCTGACTGCTGGCCAACTCTCAGCGTTTCATTAACGTCGTCTTTGTACTGCTTCAACCTTTATTTCAACGTTTTGTATCAGGTAATTTCTCTTGTTTGTCCCTCAGGTGTGTTTGAGCTGATTAATCCCTCTGGACTCCACGCCGGCCACATTGAAGTGACGCTGAAGTGGAAGTTCTCTTACGTCCCTCCATCAGCCGCCATCGTGACTGTTGAAGAGCCCAAGTTCATCCCAAAGGAGAAAGAAAGCAAGCCGACAGAAGAGCACAGCGTGGAGGACGAGAAGACAGACAGAGATGTTAATGAGACGCTGCAGGAGGAAGACAAGCATCTTCTTCATCACCCCCCCATCTCACTCCCTGGGGTCTCTGCGTCTAAGGTCAGCAGATGATATTAATACAACACAAAGATGCTGAGAGGTTCCCAGTCTGAAATACATGTTAATATCTACCTTTTAAAGGTGTGTTTCTATAAACTGTATTCGTTAATCTGAATGTTTTCTTCCCATCAGGCCCCGCTGCCAAAACTCAGACAGAGGACACTATTAAAGGACGGACTGACCGCCAAAAAGGTCACGTTTATAGATCCCTCAACTACAGATGACGAGGTGAGAAACATGCATGTTCTGTTTCATGTTTTAGGTTCTGAAAGAGAGATGGACCAGACTGATAATGAGCAGCCGTTTAAATGAGAGTCACTGACACCTATTTGACACCTCTTCTGATAACTAGAGAGAAACTACAACCAGAACATTTCAGTCAATACAAAATAATCTGGTGCAAACTTGAAAATGCAAATGTAATTCCACAATAGTGTTTTTGAGTAAAAATTGATATGAAAATGCAATAATCCAATTTTTCATTTTCACTTACTCGTATGGGCGTTGTATGGCCATATTAAAATTCAAATAGAAAAGCTGTTTGACATTTAATTTGTAATAAAGTCGTACCCCGCTGTACTGTGGACAATATTTAAATGTTAATTCAAATTTGAAAATTAAAATGTAATATAAATAATATAACCTAATTTTCCATTTGTGTAAGCATTATATTAAATATATACAAAATAAATGAATAAACAAATAACTCGATAAATGAATAAAGTTCATTAAATATAGCAAAAAATAATAATAAAAATGAATGTAGCCATTAATTAATTGATAAAATGTGACATAAATTGATATTTCTGTTTTAATTTGCTTATTTATTTATTTTTTATCTTTGTATCAATTATTTTATTTATTTACTCTTCTGTTTAATTTTACCTTTTATTTATTTATGTATTTATTTTTTATTAATTTTTAAAGGTATTCATTTATTTTCACAATTATATATTTCTTTATTTTTGCATTTATTTTTTATTTATTTGTTTTATTCATTTATTTTTTATTTTGGCAGGTTTGGCCTCCATAGGGCTGTACAGTGGACAATATTTAAATGTTAATTCCAATTTGAATATTAAAATGCAATATAAACAATGTAACCTAATGTTCCATTTGTGTAAACATTATTTAAGTCAAGATTTAAATCAAAATGCTCTGTTTTTCTAACCATTTGAAAATGAAAACGGCATTTGACATTTCATTTTCAAAGACTCATCCTGCTGTATATATACATAACACATAAAGCAGAAGAATAATAACGGAGTGTTAATCATAGCTGATTTGTAATAAATCTGTTGTGTGTTTGCAGGTTTCGTCAGCTCCGGCTGCTCACAGCACCGCAGTGGAAGAGGATGAAGAAGAAGAGTCTCACTTCTCTGAAGGTCAGCTGGTCCCGGCCAGCTCTCAGTCTTACTCCGACGACTCGGACATCTCTGAGGAAATCATGGAAGGTGAGGAAGTATTGATTAACAGACTCTCCAGAGATATTGTATGATATTATTAAGAACAAGACTGACACATGATGGTGGGTTAAATCCTGCTGGGGTTAATAAACCTGAACATAATCCTGTTAAATAATGAATGTTATTGTTTTTGTGTGGACTCCAACAAAGTTTTCTGCTTTTTATTCAAGTCTCTGTTTACACGATATGATCCTTGTTATATTTACACTGAGGAAAGAAAACAAGTGTTTAATCGAGGGTCAAACTCCAACATCAGCTCCCCAAACTCACTCTGTGTTAAAGTTTGTGTTTTCTAACAGCGTTTCCTGAGCAGAGCAGACATCAATAATGAATGTGGCTGCCAATAATCTTTAGAGCAGCCTTCATAAATGATAACGACAGCCCTCTGAGAGACTCCGCTGGTTACTTAATGTCAGCAAACTGCCTTTAATTTAGGAAAACGATGCCTTCAAATCTGATTTCTTTCTTTAAAGAGACGCACTCAGAGCTGTCAGTCTTCTTCTATATGATGTGTTTTATTCCTCCGTCCAGATGTTGAGGAGGCGCCAGCAGCCAGAGAGGATCAGAGTGAATCGACTCAGTCCGACAGCGACGACTGCATAGTTCATGGGCAGACCGCGGGGAGGAAGGTCAGTGAATGCCTCTGTTTACCTGGATGGAGTCATTGAGCAGAGGAGGAACAGAAGGAAGGCTTGTTGTGTTGTTATCACACAGCTCAGTTGAGGTGTTTTGTTTTTGTTGAGGTTCAGTTCGATTTTATTCTGCGTACAAGCAGAAGGTTGTTTCTGAATCCTGGTCTGAGTAAACACCACCAACCTCCAACTGAAGTCAGTCTGCTGTTGGTACACAGAAGACATGAAGTCAACAACACAGACGGACTGTAACACCCCTAATTTCTTTAACGCATTAACGTGATTTTTAGGTTGTAGCGACTCAGTTTTAAAGCTAGAGTGAAGATACTGTATCATATGAAACTAGAAAAAAACCTAATGAATCCATTGGTACCAACCATGTCATACTAGCTTGTCATGAAGGAGGTTAAATAATGCCCCAAACTTATGCTAAATTTTGGCGAGGAAAAACTGTCATGGCCATTTTCAAAGGGGTCCCTTGACCTCTGACCTCAAGATCCCCTTTACAGACATGCCCACTTTATAATAATCACATGCAGTTTGGGGCAAGTCATAGTCACAAGTCACACTGACACACTGACAGCTGTTGCTGCCTGTTGGACTGCAGTTTGCCATGTTATGATTTGAGCATATTTTTTATGCTAAATGCAGTACCTGTGAGGGTTTCTGGACAATATTTGTCATTGTTTTGTGTTAATTGATTTCCAATAATAAATATATACATACATTTGCATAAAGCAGCATATTTGCCCACTCTCATGTTGATAAGAGTATTAAATACTTGACAAATCTCCCTTCTAGAAATCGCAAGTTGCGTTAATGCATTAAATAAATTAGTGGCGTTAAAACGAATTAGCGTTATGATCACGTTAACTTTGACAGCCCTACTACAGTTGAACAGATCTGATCTTTGTGTGCAGCCACACTCGACCATCACAACACAAATACAGAGTAATAGAAGAAGTCCATCCTATAATAATGCTGTGAATCTGATGACTGATTGTGTGTGTTGGCTGTCAGCCGTCGGAGCGAGTTCGAGTGGAGGTGGTGTCTCTGAACTTGAGGCCGGAGTCTCGGGTGTCTCGGGACGCCAGCGTGGTGCGTCTGTTTGTGGAGTACTCTCTGCTGGATCTGCCCACAGAAGAAACCCCCCTGTCCCTCCCTAAACCGCTGCAGAGCAAAACCATCAACTACAACTACAGCAAAGGTCAGAGCCTGTACTACTACTACTACTACTACTACTACTACTACTGCTACTGCTACTACTACTACTACTGCTACTGCTACTGCTACTGCTACTACTACTACTACTACTACTGCCTGTTACAGTATATGTACTGTGTGTAGCAGCACAGTAACCTCCGTTACATCGGTGCAACAATCATGTAAAACTCCATTTTGTCCTCCTTCCTTTCCTTCCATCTATCCATCCCTCCTTCCTTCCTCCCTCCTTCCTTCCTTCTTCCTTTCCTTCCCTCCCTCCTTCCTTCCTTCCATCCTCCTCCCCTCCCCTCCCTCATTCCTTCCTTCCTTCCCTTCTCCTTTCCTTCTTTCATTCCTTTCCTCCCTCCTTCCTTCCTTCCCTCCTCCCTCCTTTTCTTCCACCCACCCATCCTTCCGTCCTTCCTTC
>CAKAKR010062311.1:0-18724 GCA_916700685.1 Adelosebastes latens
GTGTGTAAACACAGCGACCATCAGGGTGGAAAATAGAAGATGTGAAACAGTAGTCAGTTCATTATTTCTGGTAAAAGACACCTGATAAACGTATAAAATTAATCAGATTAATGGTGTTTTAGTTACTGTAGGAGCTGTCTCTGTGTTGACTATAGACCACTGGAGCTTAGCTCACCGGAGCTGAAAGACTTTCTCCTGTACCATGTCAACATAACTGCAGGTGGGATGATTAAAAATGCTGTGAATAATTAATATTGTCATCTGTCTACTCAAATAAAGTTTGACTGTGAAACAGAAACGTGTTGTGTTGCTTACAAGTCACTATTTACTACCTGTAGCCTACTCTTCTACATGCATGACATCAAATATATATAATATATAAATATCACCTGTTTAAACAGTGTAATTACATAAAGCCTTTGTGAAAGAACATGTTAAATTTAGATGATGGGAGTACATGAAGACTGTTCTGCTGGTTCTTGCAGACTAACAGGAGCTATTTTGCTCAAGTTCGGTTGAGAGTGGGGCGGGTCAGCTACTGAAGGTTCTGCTCTGGTTCGACCAGGAAACCCTTACATGGCTTGCAATTCTCTAATGACGTCAGAAGAGAAGGAAAAGCTGCGAAGTGATTTACCACACCCATTTCCGGACAAACGGAGCAGGAGAAAAAGAGAGAGGATGGTCTTTTATGATACTATGGTGACCTGTAGACACACTGGGGACAGATATTGATGTTTAAAAGACATGGAAAAGTGCATTTTGCATAATAGGTGACCTTTAAGTTTCTCTTTTATGATTTTGACTCAGAAAAGACATTTTGTCAGCTTAAATGAAGAAATATATCAAATATTTAGGAAGGTAATATTAAAACTTGAGATGACAATGACATGATTTATAAGAACATTCAGCAGAAAACAAGGGAACCATCACGTAATTATGATATAAACTAAGCATAATCCCGACTACATTCACACAGATAAATAGCACTAAACTGCAAATTAGATAAAACCTAAAGAAATGCAACTAATAATTGCTTTCTTAATCAATTAATATGTTATTTTTTAAAGTAATATATTGATTGTTTTTGAACTACAAACTTTAGAAAATAGTGAAAAATTCACATCACAAAATCCCAAAGTCTAAGGTGACAGTCCAAACAGTCCAAAATACAAAGCATGAACTTGGAACCAGCGAATGGTAGACTTTTTTGTTTGATAATTGATTAACTGTTTGAATCATTTTGACATTATCAAAGATAAATACTAAATAAACTTGAATAATATTTTATGCTAACTGAACACTTTATCAAGATGCCTCTTCTGCACTATAGATAGAGCATACAGTACATACTGTACCAACTGTAGGTACTGGGCTGTAAGCACCATGATGAAACAGGAGCGTTTATATCTCTTTTTAACCTGTGTTCCCTTTGCAGATGAATTTTCTCTCACTCTGAAAATAGGCGTGAGTATGTAAATGCTGTTGGAAAAGATGTCAGAACATTTTAAAGGGCAGTGGGCCACTTGAAATGTCAATGTGATCAGACTTGATTTATGCACCTCTCCACAAACATCCCTGTATTCATTGTTACCTGAATTTGTTCAGTCGTGCAATCAAAACTTCCTGAAAGGTCTCTCTGTCCCCTCACATGTCCTTTGGTTGTCTGTGCTTTCCTACCAACCAGGTTGGTCCAGAGGGAGACAGGAGACTGGGCAGATATATTACATCATCCATCTGACACGCATCCTAAATGTGCCAGATGAGATCATTAAAGCTGAAGTCGGTAACTTTGAGCAAATAACGGTCACTATATCCTGACAGTAGTGCACGAGACAGGTAATCTGAAAAAAATCATGTGCCTCTGTGTCCTCCGGTGTTCTCCGATGCTCCTAATGGCATCTGCAAGATTTCACAGACCGGAGGAAAAGAACCAGAGCCGAGCTGGAGTCTGCCGTCAAACTAGGCAGCACTGATCAAATATGAATCAATATTCTGTTAGTGTAATGCCTATTTCTCTCCTCAAATATTTTCAGAAACATCTTATAGTGTACTGTTTAGCTGTAAAATGAGAAAGTTTGTGACCCGGCAGCCATGTTGAGATCAGTTGAGGAAATACCAAGCACCGCCCACCAGCCAGAGCAAAGTTACGATTATGATAACGTTTCCTGTCCGTGACAGAGTTAGCATGCAGCTTTAGCCGTAATGTCTAGCTCTGCTTTTCCTGCAATGTGTGAAACCCAAAGTGTTTCCATACTTTACTGTATGTGTAATGTTTATGTGTTGGAAAAATACAAACATGCTGCACATTCCTAAGGTCATGACAGGTGACACTCATTGCCCTTAAGGCCTATTTCTGTTTCGGTGTCGGTCACCTAGTCAACGAACTTGTAGAGCCTATTTGAGGACAAGAAACCCTAAAAAGGACAGAAGTGTCAGTCAAATAGACAATGTGAGATATACGACTGTGAGCCTGCACGCAAGGGTATAAATGTCACGAAACGGAAAGCCTCTGGGCTCTCAGCCTTGAACATTTATGTTGATGGTTGTTTGCCCACTTGCAAGTGTTTATTAAACCTTTAAAAGACTTTCTCTTGATTTTTGAGTCCTTCTTTACAGAAATTGCCTCCACAGTTTACCACTTTGGATTTAAAATGTGAGGGTGCAGGTCGTATCCACGCAGACCCTTCGCCGTTTTCTGCTCTGTCGTTTCGGCTCACTGCGGCCGGCTGCGTTTTGTTTTGGTCGATGGATATAGAACCGATGTGACGTCACGTTACTCTGACTACAACAATAAAAGCAGTAACTTCCTTCTACCTCCGTATAGACTCAAATGAAGCAAATATATTGATTCTGGCATTAAAAAATCAATTTCAAAATCGTAAAAAAAAAATCCGAAACATAAGTGAATGGATTTTTTTCCTCCACCCCTAGTAATTACCACAGTTTTTTTGGTTTCACTGGCTCACGCTACATAATAAACCAGACCTAAACATTTCAATTTGTGTAACTAAAAAACCCTTTAGTGGTTAAAACTTTGAATAAAGCTCTGGACTGGATCACAGGGAGCCCCCTCCATGACTAATAGGTTCCATGTGGGCCTGTGATACAGTTACACAGTGTGGTATATAGAAGCAAAAAAACAGGGTAAGATAAAAGTCTCAATAGGGCAAAAGAGCTCCTGAGTCTGTGATGGAGCTCGTACATTTCTCTCCAACACTGAAATGAGAAACAAGCAAATGGAGGATGTGACTTATATAAAGGCAGGAATTGCTTTGCCAGGAGGAGCAGTGTGTGGGCGATGGGATTTAGTTGGTGTCATCTGCAGAAACACAGAGAGCACCTGCATCACAGACACACTGTGCTGTTTTTTTAGGTTAACGACAGTACAAATAATCTGTTAACACGACTACATTTATGCTGTAGAAGCGTACTTTATCAATCCTGTAAAATCTGGGTTTCCTAAAGGTTTTTAAAGTGTGTATATTTGCACTGGAAAAGTCCTCAGACAGGGAAAGTGTCATCATGGGTGTATTGAGTATGTTGAATTTTGGAGCCACAAAGATGAGCCGTTCCTCTCTGTCTGGTTGCCATGGTTACACTCGTACTGAATGATACCCTTAACACATTTTTCATTCTTCATCCTGCAAAAACAGCAGGTGCTAAAATGCTTTCAGTGATCATATTTGAATGTAAAACAAGTCAATACTTACTGCTGGGTCAGAGTTAGCACACGGAGGTAACGGATGGGGATGTTTTGCCAAGAAAAGGTCAGCTTCTGTCAAAACAGTTTAAAATGAAGGTTTATTATTCTATTCCTGTTGTACGCTGAAAAGAACAACCGACATTGTTCTCAGTGATTAAAAGCTGAGTCTTACCGCCGAGAGAACAATAATCCTACAGCTTTAATACCTCTGATTAGCTGGTGAACGTGTTACTCTCTTTTAGGTTTACGAAGATAAGAATCTGCCTGATTGTGACCTGAATATTTCTTGCCACCACAGGGCATCATTAGTTTATTTTGAGTAAATCTCAGTTTTAGCCTTTTCAGAGATTTTAGAGGTTGTTTGAACTATTTTCTAAATTATTAATGCCATCATGAAAAAGTCATACAGTAGCTGAGTGTCTTACCATTACCGTGTCTTGATTGATTATATGCAGGGACCACACACACGTCATATCTCCTTAATGGAATATAATATTCATAACAATGTTTTCATTAGCGTATAATCACCTGAAACTAAGAATCGTGTTTTCGTTAGCTTAGAATAAGCCCTTCTTATCTACATAGGGAGCGGGTCCTTTTCACGGAGTCTGCCATGTTTCTACAGTGATTCAGTGTTACAGAGATGTTACGCGTCATCATCGCGTCATATCATTGGGGTACAACATAATAGCAATAGCAACGCACGACCGCAGCTCCAGTTACACTGCGCATGTGTCATACCCCATAGAACAAGACCGTGTCCCAGCCTCTTTCAATAAGCCTTGGCCCAGAACGGACAAACCAAACCCTGGCTCTAGAGAGAGCCTTTCACATTTTTACGTTACCTGAAGGCCACCGTAGTTCTCAGACATGCTTGTGAAACTGCGGTAATGTGAGCCGCAGAGTGCAAAACCGTGTTACCGCCGGCTGCAGTCTGACTTCCGTTACTCCTAAAGTAGTGTTATTATGGTAAGGATGACCTCTGAGGGAGACGAACAGCGTTACCACGGTTTTGCACTCGGCGGCTCACGTCACTGCTGGAAAGTGAGGAGTGAGCGGAGGGGTACTCAGTTGGTTGCAGCCATAGAGGAGCAATTAGCAGCTAAAGAGCCAGATATTTCCCTCAAGAGTTGGTGGAGACCAAAACAGAGTTAAAAGGAGAATGAATATTGGACTTAGATTTGTCAGGTGACTCCAAATGAATGATAATGTTGCTTTGTGTCTGCTGGATGTGGAAATCTGTTTTTAGGTGATAAGAAGTACAGCTAGCTGTCGTGCCGCCAAGTGGCCAAAAATATATATATAAAAAAAATTAAGTTTAAACTTTTTTTATGCCTCCGCGCCGGCAACAGCCATTGTTGGGGACATTATGTTTTCGGGTTGTCCGTCCGTACATACATCCGACCCATTCTTCTATTTCATTATTACTTCTTTACTTCCTTTTCCTTATTACGTCTTCTACTTCTTTAAATTTGGCACAAACGTCCACCTGGTTACTGTGACCTCACAAAACACATTTTTGGCCATAATTCAAGAATTCATATGATAATTATGACAAATTCACACACATGTCTAACAGGATAAAATGATGTAGTGATTACATTTTGGACAGACATTGTTGGCAGAGGCATACAACCTTGAGACTGATTTTATAATTTTAGCTTTGACTTACTTACGCTCTCTTAACAATGGTAAGTCTGAAGTTGTTGTTTTTGACATTAATGAAAGGTGATGAAACATTAAGATGTGTCTGGAAATCTTCATATACTGATGGTAACTTAAAGCCAGATAGATGAGGAAATTAACAAGAAAAGAGATGACATGATACTGGTTCCTAAAGGCAGTGTGATCCTTTTCCATTCTACATCTTGGTGTTGTGCTGTCACGTGTCTGAAAACATCAGTATTGCCAGCATTTGTAGCTCAGAGCAGGATTGAGAAAGATGGCCTGGAGGCCTGTCTGTAAGTGTTTGAAACACATCTGTCTTGTGTGGAATATTATAACTATGTAAAAATGCCCTATTTTTTTAATTGCTCTAGTTTGTTCTTGTGGGAGTCCTAATTTGGTTGGATCCAGCCTGAATTAATGTGCCATTAATTTATTAGTAATTCATTACTGTCCAGTGCAGGAGTCAGGCTGCAAGAGATTTGAATATCATTAAAAAGATATTATACCCCTACAGTAGATTATGAACTACATTTGGTTTGAGACAGAAATGTACGTTTTAGAAATGGATATTATTTTAGTACTAATAAACCAACTAAACAAAAGTGCTAAAAGTCAAACATTATCATCCGTCTGTCTGTCTATCTATAGATTCAGCTTGGTATAGCTTAAAATCATTATTTCAAGTTTCAAGTTTATTCGTCACATACACAATTATACAAGTATAATGCGCAGTGAAATGCTTATGTACCTATCCGGCTGTACACGAGTTAAAGGAAGACAAAGTGCAACCAACATAAACCAACCAACATAAATAATAAACCAACATAACATTACTAATAAACCAACTAAACAAAAGTGCTAAAAGTGCAAACATTACAAAGGTGCAAAAGTGAATGATGGAGTAGTGAGGGGGGGGGGAGCTTAAGTCTCAGACTCATTTAGCAGTCTGATGGCCTGAGGGAAGAAACTCCTCCTCATTCTCTGTATTGGCCTTCAGCAGACAATAGCGTCTCCCTGAAGGCAGCAGGGAAAACAGTCCGTTGTTGGGGTGACTGGGGTCCCCGGCGATTCCTACATCGTTTGATGTACATGTCATGCAGATTGGGGAGGGAGGTGGTCCTGATGGTTCTCTCAGCTGAGCGGACCAGCCAAGAGATCCCGCTTGGTGCCGTTTCCCATCCAGGTGGTGATACTCGCACACAGGATTTTCTCTATAGTGCAGGTGTAGAAGTTCCTGAGCACCCTGAGTCGGAGTTTAAAGTCCCTCAGTCGTCTGAGGTGGAAGAGGCACTGCTGGGCTTTCTTCACCAGGGTGTTGATGTGGCAGGACCATGACGGGTCCTGGGTGATGTGAACACCAAGGTATTTGAAGTTATCCACCCTCTCCACCTGGGCCCCATTTATGCTGAGAGGGTGGAAGCTCCTCTGCTGCTTCCTGGTGGGGTCCACTATCAGCTCCTTGGTCTTGCTGACGTTCAGCTCGAGGTTGTTGTCCTTACACCAGTCTACTAGGTGTTTGATCTCAGAGCGGTAGGCAGTCTCATCAGTATTTGAGATCAGGCCCACCACAGTTGTGTCGTCAGCGAACTTGACCATGATGTTGGAGTCTTAGGTGGCCACGCAGTCATGGGTGTAAAGGGAGTACAGCAGAGGGCTCAGCATGCAGCCCTGGGGGGCCCCGGAGTTGAGGGTGAGGGGGGATGATGTCCAACTCGGACCACCTGTGGTCTGCCAGTCAGGAAATTGAGGACCCACCTGCACAGGGTGGAGTGCAGGCCGAGATCTCTCAACTTAGTGGCCAGCCTGGAGGGGACGATCGTGTTAAACGCTGAGCTATAATCAATAAACAGCAGTCTAACATAACCCCCTCTTCTGGTGTCCAAGTGGGCAAGAGTGGTGTGGAGTAAATGGGCTATGGCGTCATCTGTAGACCTGTTTGGGCGGTATGCAAATTGTAAAGGGTCTAGTGTGGCAGGCAAGGAGGAGGTGATGAAGGTCTTGATCAGTTTCTCAAAACACTCTGAATCCAGTTAAAGGGCGGGCCTATCCGTGTTTGGTTACGTTTTTTTTCAAATGGAAACGCCCACTCAGCCGTCACAAAAAGCAGTGACGTAGGTTACCAAAGTAAGCTAATCAATAAGGTTATGAATAATGTGAACGCTAGCACTAGCAGAGTCAAAGTTAGCTGTGCTAAGTTTAGAAATAACTGAAAAGGTTAGTTTGGACTTTTTGAAGTGGGGTTGTATGTATACTCCCGCGTTCTGCCAGGTAGAATGACTGTTTTGTGAATGGAGTCTGGTCTGGTCTTGAAGACCGAGATATAACGGCTTCTCTTATACTGTCGGAAAGGGCTGTCTGACGGCAAGATAAAGCAGCTGTGGACGATAGCAGCAGAAAAACGTATTTTCGCCACCTAAAAATAATCAATATCAGTTTAAGTGTACGCTATATTTAAAATATTTTCATCGCATTACCTTTCCATCAGACAGCCCTTTCTAACGAGGGACTGAAGGCGTTAGATCGCTGTCTTCAAGACACATTCAGAAAAATAAATTTTTAATTTTACCTCGAGGAACTAGGGATGCACCGATCCGACTTTTTCAGCCCCGATAACGATAGTGATAACTGGGCTTTGGATATCAGCCGATACCAAGGCAGAAACAAATTGTTCAAAACAATTAAACAGTGATCAAAATGCCAGTATATAATGTATATAGTATATAAACATAGAATTTAATTGAATAGATCGGCCCCCTTGTCGCCGATATCCGATCCAGCTATTTGAGTCAGTATCGGCCGATATCCGATCCGGTATCGGTGCATCCCTACGAGGAACACGGGAGTTGCCGGTCTACCGCTGCATCGATGGGTTAGATTGTGTGTTATTATTTGACTTTCGGATCCAAACTAACATGGCGTCCACACAGCAGTACATTGCTTAGTTTCCGTGCCGGTACTCCTGTCTGCTTCTCCAAACTGGGAGCATGCCGACCGCCATCTAAGTTACTGTTTGTAATGTTAATACACTGACTATAAGGATGAATGAATTACAATATAATAAGAGTCTGATTAAGTTAGTTGTTCCAAATGTTTTTAAGGTTGTGTCTCTATGGCTTATTTTGGACTTGCAGTTGTGACAAATTGCAGCTTTATGTCTTTTTCACTCACGCTGAAGAACTTCCACACCTACGTGTGCGGGTGGGTGTGTGACGTTACTGTCTGTGCTGCTGTACGAGGTAAAACTATCATGTGGCGGCGGCACACGTGTGTAAACGTGACTGGCAAAAAATCACAAAGCTGATCGGTCAGCGCATCTCCAAAATGCAGTGGAGTTTTCTATGAGCGGAGCACGCATTTTAAACGTCAATAAATCGCAGTCGATCATGTTCATTTAAATGTGGGAAGCCAAAAATCGTGATCACGATTAATATTCGATTCATTGTGCAGCCCAATGCAAAGGTGAGCTCATAAATTACACTGACCATGCTCTCAAAGATGAAGCTGTGTAGCAGCAACCAGGGATTTAATTATTTCACTGCACTGATGTAATTTCCCTTGCAGTGCCCCTCTATTGCATCTTTCAGTTTGAAATGGATTTTAATGCATTTTTAAACAGATACCCTCAGAGAAACTCCATGCTCAACCACAACCACATTTTGCATTGCAAGATTTTGTGTTCCTTGGCAAATCAAAGCTATCAAAATGTATCTGAGCACATAGGCACAACTGCACTCTTTGCCGTGTGCCACTGATTTGGGTAAACAACACCCTCCCTGACAATCTGGTGTGCCAACAGAGTGCAGGATGGTTTTATGGGATCCCCCTCCAACACTGCAGCAGCTGCCCGACACTCCCGATGTCTCATCTGTTTGCTGACGTGTGTGTGTGAGTGCATAGAATACAAGCTGACATGAAGGTATGCAGAAACATAGGGAGGTGGGAGAGTATAAGCAGTATGACTGTGAAGAAAACACCAGCTGGGATGGTTGGATATGCGAAGAATCACTTTGCAGGCTCAGTGGATTCATTAGAGGAGAGGGTAGGAAGGCCATGAGTCTCATATTCTATACGCCATAAAGTCTGTATTTCATGCAGGCTTTAATATCCTGAATTTCCCCTAGCACTGCTCAGGAACAGAAAACCAGCATTTGGCAAGTTTCCACACAGTCTCAGTCTTAAGATTAGTGGACCTGCCACATTGAATAAAGAGATGAAATTGTTTTGATAAGCGCTACGTGAAGATGAGATGGCAGCCGGAATTTCTGGAGTTACAGATATTAGAAATATATGAACTTATATGTCACAGTGTGCTGAAGTGATGCATCTTCATATGCAGACTATGCCTGTGTGTCAGAAATCCAATAAGGGTATATTTGCCAATATTCTTTGTTCTTTACTTAAATAAGCAATATGTAGCGCTGACAGCTAGCGTTTAAAATGGATAATAGCAGTCCAAATTCAAAACCTTGGAGCCATAGCCCGTCCACTCCACCGGTGTGACTGATAGCAGTGAGCGCAAGTTTTCACAATTTGAGGGTTACCTTCTAGACATAACCATATTAGCCTCTGACCAGCAGAGAGATGTGCCGAGGCTTTTCAGGTCCGGTAGAATCGTTTGCGTGTCGATTTGTTTCCTATGTGTCAGCGGGGTGTCGATCAGTGGACGGGATCACAACGGCCAAAACAAAAACAGACGTTACGGACCGGAATGGGAATTTCAAAGGAGAACATCCTGACTGTAGTATTGTTGTTGGAGAAGCCAGTTTTCAATTCAGCATGTCTCCTTAATCTCTGATGACATTTCATGGTCATTTTATGATTTATTGCATTAAATATATTACATATCGGCCCTTTAAACACATTACATGAACAAACATTTTGATAAGGACTCTTTTTTTCTAAAGAATTGTGACAAAGATATAGTACGTAGTGAGTGGGACATTTTACAGTTTGAAAAATAAACGTGTAAATGCTCTCTGGTGGACAAACTCTGTAATGGAGATACTGGTTCTACGTTAACTTAAACATGTCATTGGAATTTCTTATAGGGAGATATCAATGCAAGATACCAATATTTCTTAGGAGGGCTCTAGTCTAGACTGACTTTTATCTGCGTTGTCTATGATCTAAAGAGGCATATTTACTATATTTCTGTAACCTGTTCTATCTGGCTTTCATACCTCATTAAATATCTTGAATTTTCTTCTGAAAACTGCTGAACAGTGGCTCTGATGCGTAGATGATAAGAAAAGGTTCTGTCTTTTTGATTCCCTGCTTACTCCTACAGAATATTGATCTGTGCAGGAATAACAGTTTTTCGGTTTCCGCATGTTAAGTGTTGTTATCGTGATCAATACACATTCACTTGATTAGTGTAATTGATAGTGACTCTTGCAAGGCTGAATACATATTGATTTTGGTGTAAATTATCCAGGTGATTGGTGTGTATTCTGCGTAATACCTGACACTTCTGATAACCCGTCACATACAGCATAGTGTGGAATCAGCTCTACTGGGAGGTCCTCTGGCAAAACATGAACCCTGTTATTGAATAGTTCATTGACATACACTCTGTGGACATAATCCAGAATTTACAAGACAGGATTCCTCCTCTTTCGATGCAGTGCTGTCAATCATGACCCCTGATTTGATTGTCAGCCATCAGATAATCAATTAAACCAACAGCAGGGTTTCCACAAAACTTAAAAAGTCATTATGGTCATGAAAAAGTCTTAGAAAATCGTACTTTTATTTATGATAGGCCCTTTTTTTCTTAATTATTGAGATGACGCTTACTTTGAATCATTAGAAATCATGTTGACCCACAGAATTTACTTATTTAAATTAATTAGTTAATTGATAATTTGCTGTTCTATGGTCTTGACCAAAAGGATTTTAAAGTCTCTTTGTTTAGGTCTTTAAAAGGAAATAAAAAACATTGCATTTGATTTTAGTATGCAGAAACTCTGAATAATAACAATATCTTTAGCATTATGTCCTCCCATAGCTGTTAGTGTCACTGCCTGCACTAGTTGCATAAATGTAATGTGTGTGTGACAAAAAGGAACCTGCACATTATAAAGGAAAGAAGTCCAAAATAATGAAAAAAAAACTTTGTTCACTTACAATGTAAAAGTGTCAAATACGTGTGAAAAACAAGAAGAAAAATGATGTATTTACCATTTAACCTAATTAATACTCACAATACAAAACAAGTTATGCCAATTATTTTGTTTTAAATAAGAGCTTGTTTTTGAAGAACAAATCAAATCATTTCTGTTACTCTAACTCTTGTTTCAAAGGAACCAATCACTTATTTTGTAGCTTAACCAGTTTTCATTGTGAGATAAATGATTTGATGGCATTTTGACCACAATTAAGATAAATTGCCAGTGAGTTTCTCTTGAATATGGAAGCCCTGAGAGACAAGAGAGAAAGAAAAAAAAACAGGGATCATTTTTGAAGTCTGATCTAAATTGTTTTCTCTCCCGTGTTTTTCCCAGGATAATCCTTTTAAGTTCCTTAAATTTGTTTTTTTCATCCATGAAACACTTTTTCTAAGTGTTTGTCTGCCACAAGAGGCTGAAGTGCACCACTACCCCATGTTCTAAATAGGATTACTGACTAAGAGCATTAATGTTTTTTTCTTCGGGTGCGTTTTAGTTTACATAACTGGCTAACACATAAAATATGTACCTGTTAAAGTGCATAGAGAAATGTAAACAGTTTAATAGATATCCCTCCAACTATTTCCAAATTATCTTTGTAGCTCACTCTGCTTTTTCTCTCCAGCATTTGCGGGGTCATACCTGAAGGATTAGAAGGATGATATCTGGTCAGATTCATTTGTATTTCAGAAAACTTCTCCTATGACAGCTTGTGTTTAGACAACATTTAACATTTGAGAAGTTTGGCAAAAAGAAATAAGGATTTTGTAGTTGTGTTTATATTCCTCGAGGCATTTGTGGAAAAAGTATTGAGGATGAAACTCAGGCACCATATTGCCAATAGTATCAATACATTTCAAAAGATACCCAGCCCTAGAAATGAGTGTGAAGATGGGATTTAGAGCTTGACATTGAATCTTATGTCTTCATGTAATGTGAAAGGGTTGGTAGTAATGCAGAATGTGCTCTGTCCACACAAACAGGGAAAATGTGCAAAGAGATTGGAACAGCCAAATATCTAGTGAGCCAGTGAGAAGTTGAAAGCTCAAATAGGGTATCGAGGCCCGTTGCTGTGAGTTTGTCTTTGTGGTGCACTTTTTTCAATCTAAAGACAAACAATATCTCTGGTTCAATCTCTGCTGGAGACTTTCAGGATGCACCAATCTGACTTTTTTAGTCCCGATACCGATAGCGATACCTGGGCTTTGGGTATCAGCCGATACCGAGTACCGATCCGATACCAGCGTTTAATTAATAACCTTTATGCCTCACTGTGTGGAAGTGACTAGGATCATTCTTTTATGCGTAAAGAAAGAGGCTTGACTTCAATATTGCTTTCCTAACTTTGTAAAATGAAATATAACAAATAAGTACATGGATATAAATGTATTGAATGGTTATTTATTATTAAAATATTAAATCACACACCAACAAATTTATTAAAAACATCTTCAAAATTAACAGGAAATTGGTTGAAAACTTGAAAAAAAATGGTCAAAACTTAAACAGGAACTAAAAAATTCCAGTATATAATGTATAAAGTATATAAACATAAAATTTAATTTAATAAATAAGCCCAATTGTCACCAATACCCGATCCAGCTATTTGAGTCAGTATTGGCCCGATATCCTACTTTCAACACTCTCCCCCCATGTCATTCTATAATTGACACAAGTACTAGATAATAATAATAATAATAATAATAATACTTTGTTGTCCCTGTTTTTAGCCATATGTCTATTTCTGTGCACGTACATTGAGAGCAACAAAATACCGGAGTCAAATTCCTTGTGTTATACACACTTATTTGGCCATTAAAGCTGATTCTGATTGTGAGAATATGAGCAGAAATGTTAGTAATTTAGCCGGGGGCCATTCCTTCCCAAGCCTAAAATATAATACGATCTTACTAGCGGTTCTAAAACTGAGTGGGAACCAGTGCACCAGAGATAGTTGATAAGGTCTTTTTGTGCAGCACAGGTAGCACTGATCCATGGTGGTATAAACTGAAAATGAGAAAAATAAAAGAATTAAAATGACAAAGTCGCCTGACAATTTTTTTTTTTTTTGATATGTTACCAAATGTAAGAACCAGGACGGTGCTACATTCATCCTGAAAGGTCAGATCACTGTGAAAAATCACCTACAAATGATCTAATGTTGGCAGATAGACTTCTTTGCTGGCAATGTCAAAGTATTGTTTCAGACTCTATATTGCTGAGATGTAATAAGTTTTGAGACACTTGACATCATGAAGTCTTAAAATGTCAAGAGTGGTTGCTTTACCGGCTTTTAAGTGGAGATACAGTCATGCATCACTGGCGTAGCGGTGAAATAATGCGGTTCGCTCGTGTTTTACGCCGCCATGGGCGAGCATGTGGAAAGAAATGGATTGGACGAGGAATGACGCCTTGTTGCACAGTATGTGGTTTGCTGAGGAGGAAGAGTTGCCAATGGTGACTGAGAAGGTTGTATTGGAAAGGTATGAGGCAGTCAAGAGCAGTGCCGGTGACACCTACCCTCTGCTTAGAGGCATTCATTTAAAGCAGGATGGTTGATGGTGCTGATGGATGCTCTGAGGTCTAAAAGGATTAAAAGTAAAGGCGCGCGTGCTCCTGTTATTAAAGGGCGTGATGAAGTGTGCCTCTGCTATACTCCTCAGCTTAGTGCTCTTCCTCAGGCAGCAGTGATCGATTGCATTGCATACATATCTGGATGTCACGTTACAGCCGCTCTTATGTTTGTCTGATGCTCTCTTGTTGATGTGAATGCATCAGAATGAGCTTCCACTTGTCCCCAATGCTCTTTTTCCCCCAAACTGTACGAGTCTTTAAAATCTACACCTGTCTCTTTTCATCTGCTTTGCTTTAATTGGTGCTGCAGAAGTGAATCTGATGATTAAAGCACCAGATATATAAAAAGCTGCAATCTGTTAAACTACCATCACTTTCCTTGTGTCTGTCTGACACGTAATGTTCTGCATGATGTGCTGCATTGATTTAAAAAAAATAAATATAATACTGCAGTAGCTGTGAGATGCTCGTTAGCAATTTGGAATGTAGGATTGCGGGGTTTATATTAAGCATCCAGGTCACATAAATGTGTTGATTCTGCACACGTAAAACAGGATTAAATACTGTTAACATTGGCTGTGCAGCAAGCATCCTACTCTGCAGAGCAAAGCAGTGAAGCTCTACAGCTCCCTGTGAGGCTGATGACCTACTTTTCCACTCAAGGCGATAACATACGGCACTGTATCCAGCCATGTAAAATTCTTCCACCGCTTTCCACTCTGCATGTGAAAAGGGTTGGTGGGAGCTGACTGGCTGAAACACCTGTGCTGCAGGATGCTAGTTTGTAGACAGTCACCCACTAGAACCTGTGTGTAGTGATTCAGTAAACTAATCTCTTCTTTGTCTTTGTTCCCGCTGGCTGCCTGAATCTGTGGAGTAGCTCGCTGCATGAAATAATTCAAAGACTGCCGCTATCGGCAGACTAATAAAATGAGGGTAGAGAAAAGGCTTGATTTCAGACTGGGTGAAAAAGAGGAGGTTATTAATAACAGGCTGCTGACAGAGGGCTATGGACTAGAACCAAGTGTGTTCCACTTATAAATGAGTGTCTTGGAATAACATGCTCTCACACGCACATAAATAACCATAACCTGTATCCACTTCCATAGACAAACACAGAGGCTGAGCCTGATCAACTGAGTGAATGATGTAAAAAAAAGTATTACCTAAAAGATTCACGTGACAATGTGGCCTTTACTTGTTAATTTTGTTCTACCAGTGGTAATAATCTAAGAATAGTTAAGTTTGTCCTCCATCTAACAATTTTGTAGAGTTGTTCCGATAACAATACCAGTATCGGAAATTCGCCCGATACTGCCCAAATTTCAGTATCGGGTATCGGCAAGTACGCAAGTCTATGTATGCACCAATCCGATACCATAATTTATTAACCCAGAAAAAAATCAACTTGTTTAAACGGAAATCAATTCTTCTTCGCCGCTCCAAATCAGTAACCTTCACTGTGCTGTCGCCCTGGATGTATCATGGCTGCCACTGGCAACTACTGTTGTAGAGCAGCGAAGAAGAACTGATTACAGGTAGTTTGTCACGTGACGATAGCAAACAACAACAGTGCGGTGCTAGTGGAGAGTGTAACGGTAACGGCAAAGAGTATAGAAGCAAAGAGACGAAACGCCGGTGTTTTTTGACAACAGCTGGAAAGGGGAAAAAAGGACGAACCGCAGCAGCAAACGTCAGAAACCACATTCCAACGACGAGATCAATTCCACAGAAAGGCAACATCAGGCTTGACTTTGCTTTCCTAATTGTAAAACAAAATGTGACCAATAAATACATAGATATAAATGTATTAAATTGTTCTTTATTATTAAAAGAATAAATTGTACTCCATTAACTTGGTAAAAAATCTTAAAATTAAAGTGTAAACTTTTTAAAACAGGAACAAATTGGTCAAAACAGGAATTAAAATTCCAGTATACAATGTACATGAACATAAAATTTAACTGAATCGATCGGCTCCATTGACACCAATATCTGATCCAGCTATTTGAGTCAGTATTGGCCCAATATCCGATCCGGTATCGGTATTGGTGCATCCCAACAGCAGGTTGACGTGTTCTTCTTTTTGTCTGTCTCCATCTCCCCCGTTTTTTAGTGCCGCTCACGCACCTGTACACATAACAAACAGCGATATCCGTCTGAGAATAACTAATAATGTTGAATGTAAATAAGGAATAATGTTGTGGGAATATTCCTTATTTCATGGGCTATTTTGGGCTATTTTTTTTATAATAAAAAAAACAAAAAACGAAGCATTCGAATACTGATTTGGCGGTTGATTACAATGGGAACAGTCAAAGATTCGAAGCATTCAGGTCAGCCCTATATTTGCTAATCTTTCATCTTTGCACTGTTGTCAGTAAAAAGACTCCATACTGGATTCAGATTTAATAAAATGCTATTAAACACTAACCCCACATACAGTAGTAAGATCATTTTTCCTGCTACAACAGATCTCTAAACATCAGATACTGTACGTCCAGATGAACTTCTTTATGGGTCAGGAAGAAAACTGTACTTACAAATGTGTTTACTCACGTCTGCTTGTGTCAGTCAGCTCCCTCAGTGCATAATGCGACAGGGCTTTAAATAGTGACAGCATCATTGTTGTGTATTCTGCTCAGTGTCATCAACGCCCAGAGGAGGTTAACCTTTTAAATGGCTGTAAAAGCTAGTTGGATGTGAGCAGTCGTGACACCAACGGAAAGCGAAGGAGGAATCGTGTGTGTCGCAGCCAGGCCGGTGAGTCATTCTCCCATGGCAGTCACTAGACAATAGATGGCCTATGACGCTGGCATATGCTGAGATGTGTTACATGTCTCCACAGAAGAAATGCCACGGCAAGGGCTGTGTGACACAAAGATGTGGAACGGTGTTTGTGATTATAGGCCTCCCAAGGATGCTGTGATACTGCTCTGAAATAGCAGAATGGATTTATGGTGTTGTCACTTCAAAAATCCTCTGCTGAGTTGTTTCTCCATTTCAGCTGCAGTAAGTTTCTGCAAATGTTTAGCAGATTTTACCCATGCTAGCAGAATGACTATAGGCAGTGAAATATCTCAATATTTATTAGATGGTTTGGCACACAATTTGTTACAGACATTCATAATTCCAAGAAAGTGTATGTTACTTGACTTTTTCTCTAGCGCCACCATGAGGGTGACATATTTTCCTTTTTAGTGAAATATTTCAACTATTGGATGGACTGCCATTAAATTTGTACACACGTTAATGTCCCCCTCAGGATGAATTGTTATAACTTTGGTGACCTAGTGCCTTAGCGCTAACACGCTAAACTAAGATGGTGAACATGGTAAACACCTGCTCAACATTCTCACACACTAAAACAGTCTGTGAGATTTTTTAGTATGTCCAAAACCTTAGTATGAAACCAATAGTACAGAAATTGCATACTATTTTCCTATTTGAAATATTACAGTATGCAACGCTGGACACTACGGCGGCATTAATATCCCACAATGCAATGCGGTAGGGACGACTACGTTCATAACAGATGTTGACGGACAGCTCTGTAACATCAATAACACTTCAATTTAAGTGTAGGTATAAGATTTCACTTTGCTAGGCATAATATATATTTTAAATTCGTTCAGACTTTATGATTCTCACAAATCATCGTTTTGGTCACATGAGGTTGGCACGGGTTACCATGGTTATGCGTCTCCAACCACTAAGGAGGCTCTCAGGAAGTGACGACGTAAATTACTGCTCAGTGTGTCCGAAAAGATACATACTACCGTTTATTCACACAAAAGTATGTTGAACGATAGTACACCTGTTGAGTATGTAGTGCATAGTAGCCTATGCAATTTCAGATGCAGTATTAGTCTTGTTTTGATCTTCAGAGTCAGAATGATGCTGCTTGCAAACTAGAGTTTATTTCCACAGGGTGTGCTGAGGAGGAGCAGGACCTCACTCACTCCAAGTCAAATGTCAAATGTGCCTGGACAGGTTTAGTGTTTCTGTGAGACAGCTGCTTTTTTTAATTGCCCTTTTCCGGTTAGTTCCCTCGAGGCTGGGAGATGAGTGGACAGCGTTGTTTGTACTGTATGCAAAATGGAAAGTGTCACATTCGCTCATCTTCTTTATTATCTTGGAGCCCCGAGAGAAGCAAGGCTCTTCGTCCACACGGACTAGTTTACCTGGGTCTCATCACCCAAACGTTGTGGGGTAACTGGGGATGAACTTGTCCACCCAGAAAATGGGTTTGTATTAGGGCTGTCAAAGTTAACGCGATAATGACGTGTTAACGCAAAATATTTTTAACGACACTAATTTCTTTAAGACAATTGATCTTTCGGAGGTTGTAGTGGGCTCAGTTTTAAAGCTAGAGTGAAGATAGTGGTATCATATGAAACTACAAAACCTAAAGAATGCATTGGTGCCAACCATGTTGTGTTATTTTGGCGAGGAAAAACTGTCATGACCATTTTCAGAGGGGTCCCTTGACCTCTGACCTCAAGATATGTGAATGTAAATGGGTTCTATGGGTACCCACGAGTCTTTCCTTTACAGACATGCCCACTTTATGATAATCACATGCAGTTTGGGGCAAGTCATAGTCAAGTCA
>CAKAKR010062311.1:18744-38711 GCA_916700685.1 Adelosebastes latens
TAGTACACTACAAGATGATTCTGAGAACATGTGAGGAGAGAAATAGGCATTACAGTAACAGAATATTGATTCATATCTGATGAGCGCTGCCTAGTTTGACTGTTTGATCCGAGTTGGTGAGTGATTGACAGCTGTCTCTGTTGAATGAACAGCCAATAGGAACGCTCTCTCTCTCTGAAATGACCTGCGATTGGTCAAAGTCTCCCGTCACACGCTAGATGTTCTAAAGCCTGAAAACAGAGCCATGAGGAGGAGCAGAAGTCTAGTTTTCTCTCAGAACACTTGAATTACAATATGCTGAAAGGTTATTATGTGCTAAATTTTGGCAAGGAAAAACAGTCATGGCCATTTTCAAAGGGGTCCCTTGACCTCTGACCTCCAGATCAGTGAATGATAATGGGTTCTATGGGTACCCACGAGTCTTTCCTTTACAGACATGCCCACTTTATGATAATCACATGCAGTTTGGGGCAAGTCATAGTCAAGTCAGCACACTGACACACTGACAGCTGTTGTTGCCTGTATTTTCTATGCTAAATGCAGTACCTGTGAGGGTGTATGGGTGGATTTACAGAATTAAAGGTACAAATTTGTGATTGCTTATAGACAACGTGCTTCCTTTCATTTCTGTATTTTTACTAAGAGATGCATTTTTGGATCACAAGCCTGAAATTGTAAATTAACAGCCTATAAAAGTAATTTTGGTTTAAGTGCCATAATAACAAAAGGTTCTTGGGAAGTAAATATATTTAGTGACAAGGTTTTTAAGAGCAGTCTGCACTGGGATGAAGAGTTCTCTATAAATCAATCTGCCGTCCTCTGACCTGCAGTTAAGCAAACCACTAATCTGCCGGCAGTGTAGTGACGCAGAAAGCAAGAACAAAACAAGTGATTGCCCGCTGCTGTTCACTGAATGCTTTTCAGCTTGAACTTCAATGTTAGTCATTCCAACACCTCCGTCGCCAATCTCGCTTTTCATTTATCTCGTAGTTGCTGAACTTGCAGCTGAACTCTGTATTCATGTGCAAACTGGCAGATATCCTGTTGTGAATATCCATTAATTTACCAGGCACTCGTGTTAGTCCTCATCCCACCACTTTTTCTCTTAACCAGTGCCCTCCATGCTCAATCCGCTCACACGCTCCCAGTTTCTCTGCATCGTCATCCTCCCACTCCATCTCCTGCTCATTTGTCACTGTTGTCCACCTTTACTGCCAATGCCTCCTCTCTGTCCTCTTCTTTAACTGCCTTTTAATTAAAGTGCTTTCCTCCATATTGTCTTCCATGTCATTTCTGTTTTAAAATGTGAATAATTACTTTCAGGGTCTCATTAGTGTTTGCTGGATAGATGCTGGTTGTTTCTGCTCAGTATCTCAACACCTTACAGATTTAAGGTGTTACTGTGTCAGCTTTTCCAAAGGGACTCTGTGCCCTGTGAGCTACACCAGAGCAGTTTCTACCTCCTCCCTGTTGTACACAGCTATTCTCAGCAAGTTTATAATGTGTGTTATCTTAATAATTACAGCATATGGATCAAATACAGGCCACAGGAAGTCAGGTATCACTGATGCTTACACAGTATGTATTTTATTTTATTTTATTTTTTAATTCTCAGACCAATCTCTCTTCTCACTGCAGCCCTTGTCACTGCTAAGTCTCCCTGCTGGTCTGAGGAGGATGTAGACAACCACTTGTCTCCTCTGAAAGACATGGAGTCATAATAATAATAATAACTTGGATTTATATAGCGCCTTTCAAGAAATCCAAGGATGCTTAACATAGACATAAATAGACACAACAAACGGAACATAGCAGTAGCTAGAGGCCATAGGCCTTGTTGAAGAGGTGGGTTTTAAGGAGTCTTTTGAAGCTGTCCAGAGATGGTGCGTTGCGGAGCTCTATGGGGAGAGAGTTACAGAGGGTGGGGGCTGTCACACTGAAAGCTCTGTCCCCAAAAGTTTGCAGGTTTGTGTGGGGGATGGAGAGCTGACCCATGCCTGAGGATCTCAGCTTCCGGGACTGTGTGTATGGGTAGAAGAGGTCAGATAGGTACTGAGGAGCCAGGGCATTGAAGGATTTGTAGGTGAGGAGGAAGATTTTGTAAGTGATGCGGGACTTGACCCGGAGCCAATCGAGGTGGATGAGGGTGGGGGTGATGTGCTGCCAGGGCTTGGTGCGGGTGAGAACCCTGCTGGGAACCCCGGACAGAACTCCATTGCAGTAGTCCAAACGGGAGGTGACGAAGGCATGGATGAGGGCTTCTGCCACGGAGTCAGAGAGTGATTGCCGGAGACGAGAGATGTTTTTTAGGTGGAAGAAAGCGGATTTGGTGATGAACTTGATGTGCGACTGGAATGAGAGTCGGGTCCAGGATGACACCCAGGTTGCGGACTTCCGAGGATGGGGAGAAAGAGCAGCCGTCGACGTCCAGATGTAGATCTCCAACCTTCCGGAGCAGGGCCTTTGGAGCCACAACCATGAGCTCGGTTTTGTTGCTGATGAGTTTTAGGAAGTTAGATGACATCCGGATTTTTATGGCATGCAGGCAGTTTACAAGCGACTGTGGGGGGAGCTGGGTGGATGGTTCGGTGCTAAGAAACAGTTGTGTGTCGTCAGCATATGAGTGAAAGCTGAGACCGTGGTGGCGGATGATCTGACCAAGGGGGAGTATGTATATGGTGAAGAGGAGGGGTCCCAGCACAGAGCCTTGAGGCACACCATGGTTGACTGGGGCCGGGGTGGAACTGGAGTGAATGATAGTCATGTCATAGTCATTTTTTTTTTTTTACCAGAAGAAAAGTAGCCTCACTAGGGGAGGGTTACACATGTGGAGGTTCAAGCTATCTCCCACAGATCCAACACTGTTTCTTGTGGGTGTCCAAACCATAGACTGTAAGCCGTTTTGAAGCCTCCAGTTCGGCATTTTAGCCATCACCATCTTGGTTTTTGGCTGTCGCCATCTTTGCTTTTTGCAACCAGAAGTGACACGAGAGGGTGGAGCTAAGACGCTGAATAAGACAATTTAAGGCGACCAAAATGTTACAATTAACTTTCATGAACTGAAAACACACTGTGAAAGGGTTAAAGTTTTACGCCGAAAACACGGACAACTCCCAGACTGGACAACGCTGTGGTAGCGACCTGTCAATCACGAGGTAGCCACGCCCTAAAGCATACCCTGCTTTATGGTCTATTTGACTATAAATGGGACCATCATTTACTAAATGAACATCATGCTGTATTGAAGAAGACTTGAAACTAGCGATTGAGACCATAAACTCATGTTTACAATGTTTACTGAGGTAATAAATCAAGTGAGAAGTAGGGTCATTTTCTCATGGACTTATATACAATCAGACTTCTTTTTGCAACCAGAGGAGTCGCCCCCTGCTGGCTATTAGAAAGAATGCAAGTTTAACGCACTTCCACATTGGCTTCACTTCTCAGACCCCGGAGGTCGCCCACTGATCCAAACAGTGTTTAGAAGACTCACTGGCTTCCCACTCAGAAACACTGCCAAATTGAATGGGGCGTCAAGCTAAGTAAGAGGCGTTGCTCCACAGGATTAAGTTATTCAACATTTTGTATTTTTATGTTTCAGTAAGTTTTTTACAGAATAGGGATTTTTGAAAGCTATGTGAAAATATGTTTAATGTTGCGGCCGGTCAAGACAGTTTGACTCCGTGCAGACTCACAATGCATTACTGTTGATCCTTTGATGTATCAAGTATTATTTACATCCCTGATCAACATGTCAATTCTCATTTCTGATTAATTATTTAGCAAATATGATGTTATAATTTACTATAAAATATCCAACACAGTTCCCCAGAACCCAAGGCGTCATCTTCAAATTGCAAACAGTCCGGACTAGGGATGTCACGGTGAGGACATTTTCTTGTAAAATTTCCAGTGTAATCGGTAACATCGGGGATGTCACAAGAAAAGATGATGTTCAATATCCGTAGAACGCTTACTTTGATCTTTAAAGTTGGGTTGCTGTGTGTCTGGCCTCTCCGGTCCAGCTTTTGCTGCGGGACCAGATTTCACCTGGCGACGCTGCACCGCACACACCGGCTATTAACACTCCATCCTCCGCACGGTGATTGGGTCATTAACATTATGGTTCCCTTATAGCATTGGGTTTAAATCTGAAATATTGCCAAATAGACTCTTTTACTTTTTTGCTTTGACACCAAATCCTCCGCCATCGTCTTGTCTGTCAACTCTCTCTCGTCCCGTGTGTGTGTGTGTGTGTGTGTGTGTGTGTGTGTGTGTGTGTGAAATCTGACTACTGCTGCTCTGAGCTGAGACTGTATGGAGCAGACACTTTCACTTTCAGGTTGTAGCGTTTGTTGTCCGATTATGTATTGATAACACAGCGCTGATACTCGAAAATGAACTAAATTGGTTTTATTTTTATAAAAAAGCAAAACAACGGTAGGGGCTGTGGGCAAGTTATGTAATCAGTGTATGCCCAAACACCGTGTAATACCGGCAACACCGACTACCGCAGCAAGCCTAGTCCAAACCCCAAATATATTTGATTTGCAATGATATGAAACAGAGAAAAGCAGCAAATCCTCACGTTTGAGAAGCTGAAACTACTCGATTAGCAAAATGGTAACAATGAACTTTCTGTAAATTTACTTCTCAATTAATGATCTTCCTTTTTTTTTTTTTTTTTTTCCCTGTTAAAAGGTTTTTTTCTGGGGTGGAGATTTTCCTTATCCGATGAGAGGGTCGCACTGTAAAGGACAGAGGGTGGCAAATTTGTGATTTTGTGCATTACAAATAAAATTGACTTGACTTGACTTAACTAATTGTTTCAGCACTATAACAGAGAAACCACCAACCCGATTCCCTGCCCTTGTTTATAGCTCAGATGTAGATTGACATGCGTGGGCCGGTTGACAGGTGATCAACCTTATCTGCTGTGATATTCTGTGTGGATGTTTGTGTGTTTGCCAAGATGGAGACATCTCATCAGTCCATGAATGGAGGCTTTGTGTCATCAGCAGTGGGTAACCGCGACCTTGGCCAAGTTGTCATCGATGTGAGTGGGCCTGTGAGAGTATTGGATGCGTTCAGAGAGAGATGGTTCTGTTTTTCTGTAGCCTGAGCACTTGTGATCTTCATGCTACAAATCATGTTGTTATCAGTGCTGTGTGTCCCGGTGCTCACTGAAAACCAACTCAGGAACAAGTATGAATAGTTAGGGTTGAAGAAGCAGAAAAGCGGGGTGTAATCGTCTTCTCGTTGCCAGAAAATTATTCTGGGTCTGTTGCAATGACTCTTAAAAGAAAGAGCTTGTACCCCCTGCCAGGACAGCACACAGAGGGGTCTTTGTAATACTAATCAGTCCTCATTGCGTCTCCAACACTGTGGAAGCACATGTACGGTGGATACATCCGTCCACTTAAAATATTCTTCAGATTTACCCGTAATAGCTGAACTGGATGTTTTTAGCAATATTATTTGATGCTCTCTGCTTGATAGATGTTCACTGATATACTCGTGGGAATATTTGCGTTCAACGTGAGATAGTTATTGGCACATAAAATTGTATTAATATCCCGCTCAGTGCAATCGATTAATCCTGTGCAGCAGCTCTTTGTCCCCCCGGTGATTTAGCGTTGTTGTGAGATGTAGTTTGGTGGCGTCCCATCTGGGTAAATTAACGCCCTGCCTGTTTGTTATTATGAATAATTTGATAAGTAACACAGTTTACCGACTTTAAGACTATAGCACTCCCGGAGCAATATGAAACACATTTTCCTAATGTGTTCAGAAGACTCATCAGCTAGTTATTACAGTGTCCTGTAGTATCTCTGTATACACCCCAAACCCCTCTTGAATTTATGGCTCAGCTCGACCACATAGCCACACACTTTTGGAACCTGACTGATATATCAGTGAACTAATGTTATTGGCCAATTTTAGCTTACAGGTTCAGGGCCCTATTGTAACGCTCTATAGCTCGTTCAGCTATAAAACTCACTACATATCTTGATCACAACACTTATACTCACCCTTATCAAAAATGTTTATATTATGTTTTTATGATAAAAAAGCAGCCTTGAAAATCCCATCAGTTAAGCTCTTGTTTTTCATTATAACAAAGAGAAAGAGATTTATGATCAATACCGCCCTGAAGATGAATAACAACAATAAGTTTATATAGCACTGTTTACTGCCCTCTGGCTGCTGCGACAAAATGACCTGAAATCAAAGGTAAATTCAAAAGCTTTCCCCAGAAGCAGCAACAACAACAACAACTCTGCCCGTTTCTTCTAAAACATCTTGAGCGTGAAGAATGAGGGTGCGCTCTTCTTTTTCACTGCTGCTCACAAGTGTTCACCTCCCTTTGGGCTTGAAATATTAATGGAGGAGTTTTATTCTGGAGTCAGGAAGGTGACCTTCATGCATGTGTGTGTCCGCACAGAGACTGATATTACACTTTCCACCACCCATCTTTTATTCTTTAATAGGACATTTTTTATACAAGCGCCTATAAATCTGTTTGGTTATATCTATCTCATAAAAGGACACTTTTGATGTTCCAGATGGAAGTAGATGGCAGTCTAAAAAAGAAGAGACTTAAGCAGCCATGTGATAAAACATTGTGTTCCTGGAGTTGAGGTGGCGAATGAATAGAAGCAGCAGCCTAGTTACGTAATTTAATCTTTAAGTAAGATTAAAAAGTCTCTACCTCCGGATTCACTCAGGTATAAGTTGGGAACAAAAAAGAATCAAAAGAGAAAAGGTGAAAATTACCTTGAAATTTTACCAGAAATAAAAATATTACCATATAATTATTTGTGTTCAATTAAATCTTGTTTTGTGTGAGTTGGGTTGTTTTTGTCATAGAGACACAAATCACCTGGAAATTCATCTACCAGCTACCTTTCAGCAAATCATAAGTGAGAGCGAACACAGCCTCAGACATTGCTTTTACACCCATCTCCTTCCCTTACGTTCCTCCCTCTCTCTCGGGAAAGTGCTGGATGTGTGTGAATATGATGAGTGTTGACAGCACTGCTGGTCCCACTTGCTCCATCAGCCCCGAGCTGGGCTAATGTTTGTTGGCAGGGCTGGGTCAGGTGGCGTGAAGAAGGGACAGCGAATGGTGGCATGGTTCTGACAGCACAAGGGAAGTGCCCAAGACTCGGGCTTATTCATTTCAACAAGATAGCAATTGTTTATTAGAGTAGGTTTATTCGCTTAGAAACAAAATATATTGTTTTTGTGCATGATGACTTCTCCACTGTCTGGCACATAATGTTTTTTACTTTGCTGTCTCCGCTCTAATGCGCTTTAAGTTTTCATTCTTAATGTATCTTAAATTCTTTGTTTTTTAATCCACAGAACTAGGACTTGTCTTGCCTTCTAGGTCTTAAGTGTGTCTTCAGTTCATTGACTGTAAATATTTTCCCTTATTTCCCACCATTTTTCAGATCGTATCGTAAATCCCTTGATTTTTCTAAACTGATTGTTCATTTCAGGTTTTCTGTTAATTGCAGTCCATGTCCTGACACTGAAATGTAAATCTGCCCTGTGGAGTTTTCTTGTACACAAACAAAGTTACAGTCAGTGTAACCTACTGTATTGATACGCATTGTGTGTATCCTTGAGGTCAAATAAACGTTTTAATGCATTTCCTTCCACGTAAAATATTTGCAAAGATTTTTTTTTAATATTTGAATATTGTATTGTGTACATCCATGATTGCTAGCTTGCAGTCTTCTTTTTCCTCGTCTTTGTTGGTGCATTGACAAGTTTATTCGAGCGTTAACACCACAAACTGTCAATCAGCGGAATAGCATCAAAACACAAATGAACAAGACTAGGACCAACCTGTTTAATTCATAGCGCTACCAATGGTCAAAAACTCCACAAAGTACCTTTAAATTGCAGAGATTATATAACCGAGATTATAACTTTGACAAAGCTATAGGTTTCGAATAATTCAGTGATTGATCTCCTACCTCAAGTGTCTGCAAGTTGATTTTCAGAGCTTACTGAACTGAATAGAAACCAATGTCTACCTGGAGAGTGAAAAATCTATATATGCATCTATGGTAAGCTTTGAAAAATATATGAAATTTGTACTTAATACATTAAAATATGCAAAGCCACCTTTTAAATCAACTTTTATTTATCATGTACTTAGCATGAGTTGGGAAAAGTATTCCTACCATGAAGCATTAAATCTTAAAAAGCCATTAAACCATCTCTCTTCTTCTATCAGAGTGAGAAACCAACGTTGAAATGAATAGGGGAGTTTTCCATGCATATCTGCACATCATGTCCTCAGAAATGGAAACATAAATAAACCAGACAAGCCAGAGGACAGAATGCGATGTTGGTGGCTGGTCATCTCTGGATCGCTCACGTTTTCAAAGCAGAAACAGCTGTAGCCAAAGTTCGACACTATTCCACTCACAAAGACACACAGAACGATAACAGAAACAGGCACTTTAAGTTCCTTTGTAACTCTTATCTTTTAATGTTCCTACAGGCGCTGGGGAATCTGGGAAGAGCACCATTGTAAAGCAGATGAAGTAAGTTGCAAAAGCAATCTTTGTCTTATTTTATTTTATATATTTGGCCTTTTCTGTTTAATCTAAGGGTTGCATGGTGGTGCAGTGGTTAGCACTGTTGCCTCACAGCTAGAGGGTCGCAGTTTCAAATCCGGCTTGCGCCCCCTCTATGTGGAGTTAGGCCCCGTGTTAGCGTGGGTTTTTCTCCGGGTTCTCCGGTTTCCTCCCACAGTCCAAAGACATGCAGGTTAATTGTTGACTAACTTGTGAATGTGAGCATCTGTCTCTATGTGTCAGCCCTGTGATAGTCTGGCGACCTGTCCAGGGTGTACCTCGCCTTCGCCCAGCTGGGATCGGCTCCAGCCCCCCCGCGTCCCTGAATAGGATATGCAGTTATAGATAATGGATGGATGTTTAATAATAAAGATGGATTCTCCACCTTCAGAGTGTTTCCAATGTGAAACTAGTGTGTTAGGTGAGCCATTATATGTCACAAACTTACATAATACAAAAGATTAACCATAATATGGTCTCTAGTCTTGATAAGGTAGTAATAATACTTGTTTACCAACTAAGCTAAAGGGAGAATAATAATTAATCTGTCAACTTGTATTTCTGTTGTTCTGTTTTCCTTGTCTGGTGTAGTGAAATATTAATGTTAAATCCTGATGTGTTTGGCAAGCCAGCTAATCAGCAGAGCTGCAAACAAGAGCATACTTTATCTGATGATTCACTGATCTTATCGTCTGCGTTTGGCTCAGACACTGACCATATTAAATCAGAAGTTATAGCCCAATAGTTTGCAGTAACCACATCAATGTCAGATACAATAAATTTTACTTCCTCCTATGTGGTTTCTAGGAGACAATGTAGCCTCTCGTGTTTGTTACTGTCTTTTGCTGCTGATAGCGCAAGAATAGAGTGAAGAGTTGGTGATGGTGAATACAGAGGATATTGTAATGAACACACTCACATACTGTATATACACACACACACACACACACACACACACGCACACACACACACACACATGCACTCACAGGACCCTAAATGGCTTAATTATTCACACTCCTCTGGGCTAGCCAGGCATTGAATCCATTTTTTATGAGCTTGGAGCAGGAACAGTCTGTCGTGTTTTGAAGCCAGGTTATTAACACGTACAGGCGTACCGATAAATCAGCCTGCAAGATAGAGACACTGGCCTATTATGTAACATTACACATTGATGTATCCTGTGTAAACAGGACATTACAGGAGAGAGTGTTAGAAAAACCCAATCGTTTTCATAAAACAGCTTAAAAATTAGGCAACTGTTGGTTTGCTAAATGACTACTGTTCATTATCATTTGCACCAACACACTGTTAAAAACAGTAGGCAATTGTACTTATAGGTACTGTTTGTAACTTCTTACACTTACACTCTTGTAAATCATTGCGGGTCGGTGTCCCCTGCATGCTCGTAGAGCGAGCACAAGCGCGAGCAACAGGACGCTGATTTTCGTTGACTTAACGGCCACAGGTGTCGCTGTTAACAAGCAATTTCTGATTCTTACATAGAGTCCCTTTAAGAATTAATGCGGGGTCATCTCAGTATGCTCTCTCTCTCTCTGCACTTCTCTCTGCACCCTGGTGAAGTCTGGATGGTTGCATCTCATGAGAGGTTGCACAGACACTTAGCTCCCTCACTCTCAGGTTCTGAGTAATACTGTGGCAAGAGGTAAACTCAGGATACTGCATCAACTGGATGCTGCAGAGTTGAGGCCATTTCACTGTGTGTTAACCGCACTGCTACGCATCATCCTACACAGCATGCTGACGTGATAATTGTGAGGGAGTGTACAGTATATGCTTTCTAGGTAGACAATCATACACTGACAAAAAGCTGCTTTTCAGCTTCAAAATGTTTGTTTTTCTGTTTCTATTGTTCATATATTAATTTATAACAGTATATGGTTTTTATGTTGACCTTAATAATTGATGCATTGAGGAATGTTGCTGAAATATTTTCACTAATAATCAGTTATTAGTGTGACACCCTAATTTGAATGTGGCAAAAACAGCTACCCAATTGTCATAATAATTTTCATTTTAAAGCTGCTACAATCAATGATTTTATTGATTTATATATACAATGGATCAAATGACTACATGTATGTGAATGGGGCTGCTTGTAATGATGAACCCATAGAGGATTATAACCCAACACTGCAGTTTCCCTCAGCGTTACTGAGCGTTTTAGTGTGTTTTAAATCAGACACAGGACAGCCTTGAAAGAACTGTGAATCTATTCCTTTAATGCACACTGTAATAAATGTTGCATATTTTTTTTCCTTCTCAGGATCATCCATGAAGATGGCTACTCAGAAGATGAGTGCAAGCAGTACCGAGCAGTGGTTTATAGTAATACCATCCAGTCTATTATGGCCATTGTTAAAGCCATGGCCAGTCTCAAGATAGACTACAGGAACCCTGGCAGAGTGGTAAGACTCAAAAGCACTGTGCGTTTGTTCAAGCTGTTTTCATACACTGTTCATAGCTATACCTATGAAAAGTAATGAACTATAATTTGTATATAACCCAAGTAATCAATTCGGATGTAATCCACGTAAACCAGGACATGGGATGTATAAAGAGCGACAAAGTCGGCAAAAGGAAGAGGTTGGGGCCGGTCTAAAGAGACCCGACTTTCACCCGTGACACTGGCGTTCGTGTCCCGTGTGAAACCAGAAGTCAACTTTGACTTCTTTATCATATAACTTACGTACTTAAAGCAGCAGTAGGTAGAATTGAAGCAAATATGATTAAAAAAAGTTAATTTTATAAAACGGTCACTATATCCTGACAGTAGTGCATGAGACAGATAATCTGAAAGAAATCATGTGTCTCTGGTGTCCTCCGGCGTCTAATGGTGTCCTCCGATGCTCCTAATGGCATTTCGCAGACCAGAGGAAAACAACCAATCAGAGCCGAGCTGGAGTCTGCCGTCTCTGAGCAGCTGTCAATCACTCATGAACTCCAATCAAACGGTCAAACTAGGCAGCGCTGATCAAATATTAATCAATATTCTGTTACTGTAATGCCTATGAGAAAGTTTGTGACCTGTCAGCCATGTTGAGAACAGTTGAAGAAATACCAAGCACCGCCCACCAGCTGGAGCAAACGCTCTCATTTTACAGCTAAACAGTACACTACAAGATGTTTCTGAAAACATTTGAGGCGGGAAATAGGCATTACAGTAACAGAATATTAATTCATATTTGATCAGCGCTGCCTAGTTTGATCGTTTGATCAGAGTTCACGAGTGATTGACAGCTGCCTCTGTTGAATGAACAGCCAATAGGAACGCTCTCTCTCTGAAATGACCTGTGATTGGCCAAAGTCTCCCGTCACGAGCTAGATTTTTTAAAGCCTGAAAACAGAGCCATGAGGAGGAGCAGAAGTCTTGTTATATCTCAGAATACTTGAATTACAATATGCTGAAAGTTTATTCTGGAATTTTTGCCCAATGATGCCAAAAACATTCTGCCTACTGCAGGTTTAAGTAATAGTATTCATAATAACTGTATTTGTACAGCACTTTTCAAAAACAAGTTACAAAGTGCTTTACAAAGACATAAAAAGCAGGAGAAATTAACGGGTAGTAATGAATAAAAATAGAGTTGATACAGTAAAAATGACAAGCAAGGTATGAAGTACTAAAACCCATTAACAACAAGTAGAATAGCAAAAATAATAACTGATGTAGTAATGGCACTACCTCAGTTATTTTACAGTCTACCTGCTGCAGAAGTAAAGAAAAACTTGGTTATAATGCTATCCAGCGTTAGTGGGCTATATCTAGGATCCAGCAGCAGTGAACTGAGCCGCGGTCTGTCCGCTGCAGATGAAATGCTCGATTCAATCTGCAGAGCCCTGAAGCCCCTTCTGGTGGCTTGTTTATTCAAAGTTTATTGAATGTGTCGTGTGTCCAAATCGCACCAAATTTGCCAAAGCACTCCCTTTGGTCCCCAGTATTACACCCACCATGTGTGAAGACAATCGGATGAGGGGTTCTCGAGATATGCGAAGGACAAACGCACATACCCGCATACAGAGATTCCTCGCTTTATAGTTAGATAGATTTCTGCTTATATCTTCTTCAATATTTGTTATTTTCATCCTCCAAAATTCTTACATCTGATGGCATAAGCATGGGTTAACCACAAGAAAAAAAGACTCATTCCATGCACAAGACCAGTCACATATTTGTTGCAAATAGATAATTGTTGAAAATCTGTGGATTTGCAAGAGTGAGAGCAGAAAGCTGACCAGCCTGAAAAGAAATCCCTATTGTGTGAGAATGCAGAATTCAGTTGGCCTTACTAACCGTGGACAGATCAGGATCTCCCTCAGGCCACAACAAAACAAAGCCTGTTTTATCAGCAGCATCTTGATGTTGTATATCTGGTGCAGTCCTTAAGACTCATGCTTGCCCAGAATTTAAATCACAAGAGTTTGCCTTTGTTTCTACAACACACTGTGTCCCTTTCACTTTTCTCTCTGTCTCAAAATAATAATGGAAGAAAAACTCAGTTGCATGCACTCTGAGTTATCGCTGAAACAAACATTTTACTCCCTCACTTACCCGTATTTCAGTATAACCCAGTGAACAAAGATTATTCCAAGGCTGTGGTGCCTCTGGGAAAACAGGTTTGTTTCTCAAATCATGCCTGCTCTCGGCAATTCTTGTTAAGTCAATAACACTGGTAAGCTGTGCCAAGCCAAATGTTGCATCATGTGATTTCCAACATTCACCTGTTCACAGGAGCCCCTTTTTCAGCTGTAAAATTGCTGTTGGTACTAGAAACTAGAACACAGTGTAATGCTTCTCTGATCCATCTTTGTAACCTGCAGGGAAGTGGTCCTTCACCTCCTCCATCTTTGATCTGTTCTCTCCTTAAAGTTGTAATACACCGAGAGAGAAGAGGCTGCACTTAGTGTGCTTAATGCCAACAGCTGCGGCGGCACTGAGTGCTGGTTTGGGGATTGGATTTATTCGAAAGTGCTGGCACGACACAATTTAACAGCACATTTAGTTTGCCAGGTGCTCTCTGCAGCTTCAGCAATGACACAAATGTATTCCATGTTTTGAAGGCTACCACCTGTAAAAAGATGACCTTACAGGTGGCCAAGAATTGTATTTTTTCTGTTTTTTAAACAACTGTGATTCATCATTTTATGTCAACTTTGCATGTCTGTTTTCCCCAATCTCAATTGACCGTTCTCTAAACCCGTCTCCCGAACAGCGATTGTCCAATCATAGCTTAGCAACTCTAACTAAGCAAATCAGCTGTCAAGCTTTAATTTCTCCACATGTTGGAGAATTGTTTATTGGGACTTCAATACGTGTGTGTGTGTGGAGAGTGGTAAAGTGGTAATCACAGAGATTTTCATTTAAATAAATGTCTGCTAAATCACTATTTATCTCCAAAAAAAGAGCCTATGGCCGCTGATGAAAGTATTGCAATATTTAGCCGATATATTTTGCAGTATTATTACAAACCAGATGTCTTTAGCGACATTCCCGGAAAATAAAGCTGTATTAAGGCACATGTGCGAAATGAACACTTCCATTCTATGTGAGCAGAGGGGCTAAAAAACATTCTCTCTCTGTGAAACAAATTTGCATCTTTGAGTCTTCGCATTCGCTTTGAGTTCAACTCTGGTGAACTTTCAGGTGAATATCGCCTTTGCAGGCGATGGTCACTTGTCTGTATTTGCGCATGCATGACTGTGCCATTACAGTTTTTCTCCATTGTATACACACAAAAAATGGAACTACATGCACACAATTTTTGAAAACGTGAAGCTCATGTATCGACAAAAAGACTCCAGGCTGCTAAACTCTGAGCACCATTTTTATCACTCAAATAGAAATACTGAATCAACCAGGACTGAAATCTTAGGATTGTCATTTAAGCAGCCAAAGCGGGTTATGTCAGAAAGAAATAACAGCATGGTCTTACGTTTTTCCTTGTCAAGCTTGATATCATCTATGTAGCCATCATGTGCTATTTTCTTTACAGAGCTCATATTTTAAAACGAGTCAGCTAGAAACATTAAAAACTCAGCCAGACAGTATTTTCAACCAACTCATGGAGCTAATGTTAGCTTAATTAGTTAGCTGCTGGTAAAACCTGCCTGTGTACCTACATATGTCTGAATTCAAGGACCCACTGCTTCCAATTTACTTTCTTTTAAGTTTATATGATTATATATTTCATGTCTTTGCGATTTTGGACTATTGTTCTGAACCTGACTTTGGATGAAACCTTAGATGGCCATTTGTGATTATTTTTTTAAATGAAATGCTTAATCAATGAATCAAAACAATTTCTTTAATAAATAATGAAAGTAATAATTAGGTGCAACTCTAACACACATTCGCAGAACCTCATCAGTGCATTTATTAAACTCTTATACATAAACACGTACAGACAGACAGACACTCCCTGTACACACAGACGCATGAAGACACACACACACACACCACCAACAACAAGCACAAGTCCCATCTTCAGGCAGAGATCCAGTCTGCTGCTCCCTGTGAACACTTATCAGCCTATGAACAAGCTGTCAGTGAGGTCTAACAGTGGCTGAACTCATTCCTGTGGAGGAGTGTGTGTGAGTCAGTGTGATGTTGCGTTGAGGCCGGCGTATGTGTGCTGTAACTGAAGCTACAATAAAAGGATTGAGGACTCTTGCTGTGGTCATTAGAGCGCGATGGACGGACCTTTCTTTTTTCCCCTGACAGATCTGTCAAATGGCTGTATGTACGTGACAATACTCTCACAGACTCCCACACATGGCAATTAGTGTGCTAGCCTGCCAATACTGGCACACTGCAGCACTGTAGAAGTACAATATGACACACACAGATTGTGCTTGTGTACCCGCATGCATACCAATGCACATCAAACGAAACCAAAACGGGAAAACATTATCCACGCTATTTGCTGTTTAGTTTGGTTGAGGGAGGAGGGATTCACTGCCGTATAAATCACTTATGATCCAATAGCTGAACTTAAAGGGACTGTTTGTAAGAATCAGAAATGCTTGTTAACAGCGACACCTGTGGCCGTTAAGTCAACGAAAGTCAGCGTCGGGCTCCGCTTGTGTTCGCTCTACATATACATGAACGAGCATCGCTCAAAACAGTGAGGAGACACACGTCAGCTAAAACCACAATATCACTCTATATTTCATCTGCTTGGCAGTAATGTTAGCTGCTAGGATGTTGCTGATCCTAGTGTTGGCTTTTACTGCCTCAGCCTCCCGACTGCGGTCGGAGGGAACAGGGTAGACACCAGACTTTTGGTCTGAGACGATAACGTTTCTCGCTGCAGAGCCCCGTCACTTCACAAGACACGGGAAACCTCTGTTGGTCTGGAGGAGCTGCAGCATTTATTTCTGCACAAACGTCCACTGTACATTCACTAGATATTCTCAGAGCTAAACTAACTCTTCTGCAGTGTGTAGTGTGCGCGCATGCACGTGAGAGTGGAGCGAAAGAGCGAGAACGAGCGCGGTCTGTGAGTGAAGGTAAGCAGGCAGAGGAGCAGAGTAGGCTACAGCAGAGACCCCAGCAGAGACTCCGGTCCTGGAGACCAAAGCTACAGTCTCCCCCGCTTCCTCCGACCGCGGCCAACACTGTTTTGCAAGACGGGCTTCACTAGATATAACTTTGCGGTTTTGGTGCTTCCGTGTAGTTTGTGTTGGAGTCTGAGTCTGAACAGCGTAGCCCGAGCGAGCGCACATGGGACACCGACCCGCTATGATTTATACGTGTAAGAAGTTACAAACAGTCTCTTTAAAACTCTTTCATTGGTGGTGTGTGTGTGTGTAAGCTCAGCAGTCATAGTCACTGCAACAAAATACCGCTAGAATAAAACAAATTATAAAACATCAATAAGACTATTTGTCTATTTCAAACATTGGAATACAGACACAAAAACTCAATAGATTGAACTATTATCTTCCTGATTGATTTTCACCAAGAACAAGGTAAATAAATATCAATCGGCTGAAGAAAATCTATTTAAAATATAAAAACATGGCTACCCACAAAAGGAGCATAGATGCATTTGCTGTCCGACAGGGAAGCGGGTTAAGACCGAAATTAATTTCTCCTCAAATGTGACGAATACACAATCATGTGAATCATTCTTTTATTTTAATAATGACTATGATCATATTCAGGGAAACAGCTCCTCCTGCATGTCAGATACTGACCAAAACCCCTGACCAGTGATTATTTATTTATTTTTTGTATTTTATCATATCACTCATTGTGAATAAAGGTCGGAGAACATTGTTAATGTCATGCCAACAGGAAGATGGAGCATTGAGAGAAACAAGCATGGTGGCAAACAGCAGGAAATCAAACCACAATCTGTTATAGCAGCGCTGCATGCTGTTACCTTGAATCACTTACATGTGCTCCGCACGGATTGGCTGGCATCGGCTTCAGTGATATCATCATCACATTATATTGCTACTGTCATAACCTTTGCTTCCTCGGTCTGCAGGATTACAGAGAGAGGAGATGATAGTGGCATCATCAATTTGTGCAAAAACATAAAATGACACAGAATGATGCATGTTTTTGGGATACAGTGTAAATATAATTCACAGCATTTTTAGTTTTATAAAATGTTAACTATGTTGTATGTATGGAGCTGTAATGTATGCAAAAACATACAGACAAAATACAGATTTACAGCATATATTCATCAACATGAACCTTATTTCCTCTATCTACAGTACCCATTTATCATATATTAGACTACATTGTGTTATCTAATATGATAATACAGGCTACATTTACAAACGGATTAGACACTTCTGAAGACTGAAATGTATATTTCACTCACTCCACCATCCCGATAAAGATTTGCTTCATATAGTAGACCTACTAAAGTTGTTCAGCTGGACATGTGGCAACTGTTGGATAATGTAAGAGCTTGTCCAAACATAGTAAAATTAGTTTAAATTTCATTTAGTTTGCTAATTGCTTGATAATGTACTATGGACTAGGACTGGGTTTGCAACAGGGAGAAAAGGTGACAGATGGATCTTTTAGCAGGTTTATTTGGAAAGATATAAAGTTAAAAAAGGTAATGTTACAAATAGAAGACGTGTAAACACGCTTTAAAAACAGATGCGCGTACAGCTGGCAGTACTGTGAGGTACCATTCAGCAGCCTTTTTATGTTTGTTTAACGTTACACTGCGTTGTCTCTCACCGTCCCGTCATCTACCGCTTTTTTCTTCCTCACCGCGGACGGTCAGGAGCTCCCGCACCTCAAAGTCTCGCCACATATCCATGTTGTTCTCGTCCGTCGTTCACCTCCGGTGTGTCTGAAATCATTCCTGCTGCCGTCCCACAGTTTGTTTATGAGCCACGGCGACCTGTGACAGTTACGTCACGGACTGTGCGCCCTCATTTGCAACCAAATAGGTTTGTCCCGCCCTGTTTGTTAGCGACCCTGGTCCGTGCAATTCACATTGAAATCGACCCCGGTCCGACCCACCTCTCGACCTGGGTCGCAAATGCAAGTCGGTTAACCCTTTCATACAGACAACCAACCCTGGTTCAACCCTGGTTGAGTCCTCTGTGTGAAAGGGGTATAAGTAGCAGCCATTATAAGAGCTGTTCAAACTCTCTAAATGTTAAGGAAAGGTGCTTCAATGCTTCCTTTCTTATCTCCTTTAGCATAGGATACACTGGACCATCCTTTACCAAAGGAAAGGAGATAATGCCGCCCCACAATGCCTTGCGGCCGCGACGTTTATAGCGACGCACCATTCTGCTGTTCGTGAAAACAAACTATATGCATATCTTGCATATAATTTTCATACAGTCATATACTAATTGGGATTCATGATGATAAATATCAGTGGGCAGTGATAACTATTTAGTTTCTTTTCTATTTATTTATGTCGAACAAGCAACCAATAAGTAAAAAACAAAACAAAAATAACAAATATAATGAACAGTAAACATAGAGCAAACAAATAATCAACATAAATAAATATTACGTCCGAAAAGGAGTAGGAATAAATATATGTTTAATGGTTCTACCCCTTCACCATTAACTCAAAAAAATAACTATTTTTATCATATAAACTTTTGTGGTAGCCTTTATGTTATTCCTTTTTCTATTCCAACCTCGGTAATGAAGTGATATTTTTCGCCGGATCAAAGATTGTTGGTAAGATAATCCTTTATTATATGTTGATGTTGAGTGTTCCAGCAGCAGAAGGAGCCATGGTATCTCTCGTTCACACACCAAGCAGCCTGTCACTGAAAGAGCTGTTTAAGAACGCACGGGGGGGAAGCAGCGCCTTTTGTAGTCCATTTTTGCAATATTGTAGTTTCACTGTAGCAGACCCACGTCACGAACATCCACCGCCAACACATCATCATTACGGAGCCTAGTGTAGGGCAGTCAGATTCTCTTAACACCGCGGTAGTCTTTTCCTAACTGATTAGAGTTTGGGTCAAAGGTCATGTGACCGCACAAAACATGTTTTCGGCCTAAACTCAAGAAATCATATGCTAATTATGACAATTTCAATTGCTGCCATTGTAACTATCCTGTCCTGTGTCCTTATCGCCCCCTGCAGGACGACGCCCAGCAGCTCTTCGCCCTGTCTGCGGCTGCTGAAGAACAGGGCATCTTTCCTGATGATCTGTCCAATGTGATCAGGCGATTGTGGGGTGACAGCGGCATACAGAATTGCTTTACACGGTCGCGAGAGTACCAACTTAACGACTCTGCAGCATAGTGAGTGTGAATTAGTATGTGTTTTTCATACTGTGATGCCACTTAGGAATCGAATACGTTAATGTTTTTCTTCTAAAATAACTTTTTATCTACGTTGTCCCACATATTCGCTTGTAGTTGTACATCAATCATTATGCAATCTGCTCCTGCATACACCGACTCTGTGTTTCACCACTATAAATGTAAATGTGGTTACCTCACAGCAACCTGTCAAATGTGCTCTTTTTCTCATCCTGCATACCTGTTTGTCATTTATATTAGAAAATAGTTTTGCAACTGAAACACCGCATATAAATGTTATTTTAATATGGTTATAAAACAGCTCAAGAAAGTGACAGTGAGAATGTTTTTTTTGTATTTGGTTCATGGCTGTTTAATATTTGTGCCATTAGGGATGTTGTTCTCTCGGTGTTGTGATGGATCTAACAGTCCTCTCAGCCTCTCTCATGCGCTGCAGTCTTTAACTTCTCTAGGGAGCTGTAGAGACTGGAAAGATATTCCAATAACTTCCATTTAGGGATTATTTCTACCTGTCTGGGTTTGGTTCTTTGATATTGTAACTTAATAAGCAGAGAACAGAATAGTTTGTCTTGAGA
>CAKAKR010062312.1:0-18986 GCA_916700685.1 Adelosebastes latens
TAAAAACAGCTCCAACAGTTAAACCATACCTTGATCTTTTGTATTGATGTCACCATGTTTAAAGTAGGATTGAGATACACAGCAGATATCTGTAGTATTGGTTGATGCCCTTTAATTAGCACAACCTCAGCTTTTGTGTGTGTGTTGTCATTCATACCCCTGAGGTGGATTCTTGTCCAGCCAGCCCATCTTGACGACAGCAGCAAGCTGAGAGCTGTCGTCTTTAGTGGCCGGAGCCAGTCTGCCAGTGTTTGGCAGGTAAATGCTTCCTTGTAGAGAGCCAATGTCCCCGTCCACACTTTGGATGCACAGAAATAAGCACACAAACACAAACACTTAGTAAAATATTTTGTGTCACCACGGAAACCAAGGTTATTGCCTAAAGGTTTCTGCAGGACACTAAGAATGACTAGACTCAATTAAGCTGTATATAAATTATTTTTGCTCAAAAGCTGAACTTTTACAAATGATTCAGTCTATACAGGTAAAAACTATTTTTTTTTAATTTTCAGTTAGATCAGTCATGTAAATAGATTATTCAAAATCAGCAAAACTAGCCACATTGGCTTGTCATAAACTTCAATAACATTCTAGAGTTGAATCTCCAGTCAGTGCACAATGTATCAACCCTTTTGTAATCAAAGGCATTCCTATTCAACACTGGCTAGATGCGTAGAACAGATAGAGATGTTGATACAGATAGTAAAGCAAAACACAAAGTAAATATTCAATAAGCAAAAACAGCCTGAGAACAATTCTAGTGGACAAAAAAATAGATCTAATTACAGAGCACTATGTACTGACTACAAGGGTCAAATCTGTCTCTGTGGTTGCTCGTTGGCTTTTTTCTATTGTACAGTCTAATGCTGAGTTTCTGGGTTTGTGTTGATTGTTTGTGTTGATGCATGACTCACTCGTCGTCATCCAACATCTCGTCATCACTGCACAAAGAACTGTACCGTCCCTTTGCCCTGCGGGGCACTTGCAGGGACATATCCTATAGGAGGAGACAGCCGTCATTCGCATTGGTCACGAAGAGAAGAGGAAGAGGAGTGTAAAAGAAGGAAACATTCTCACTTACCCTGTCTAGTGAGTTCATTCGATGAGCACCGGGGTAAAACAGGTCTGGATCCTCGTAGTCATCAGAACTATCATCGAGTGAATCCAACCCTGAGGGAGGGAGCAGAAGATGAGAACAAATGGAGTTGTACTGCTTTAGTTTTGTACTGACACTCAATATGATTTGGACAAGCCTCAATTAACCATAATGCTAAGGGCTGACTACTTTTTTCTGACTTGGAACAACAGCAACATAATTGCTCTCTGTGCATGCTGTATAGGTAATACACAAAGTATATGTTTGATTTTGGATATATTGTGGATTGTAGTATTTCCATTTTCAGTTGGGAAACAAGTAATCAAAATCATATTGATAAATGCATCTGGCAGGACAGATGTACTGAGAAAATAAATCCTCAGAATGAAAATTTTGATGCTAACTTTACTTGGCTCACATGCAACCCACAGATAAACTCAACACACATTTCTCTGAGGGTTACTAAAAGTCATTCTGGGATATGCAGTGAAAAACTAATAGAGCATGAGTAGGGAAATTGGATACAATTAAAAGTAAATAACAGCACTCAAGTTATCTGGTTCTGGATTGGAGTGTTAGCGGTGTTAATCTATGTTTGTGAACAAGGAAACTAAATAGTCTGGGAAGGACAATTGAGAGTATTACTGGGCTTATAGCAGGTACCAGTCTGTCAGTGTGGTAAGACTCTCCTACTCTCTAAGAACTAGCTTTTCAGGCAGAGCGACTAAATAACAAATATGAAGCAGAGTCATATTCCCTCCAGCATGCTGAATAGGTTAAATAATATCAAGTTGAAACAGATACTTTTATGAGAGAAAAATATTGTGAACATACACTACATTTACAGAGGCGGTTTCTATAAAGCAATGGAGTCTTTGCACTCTTGCAAACGGTTGAACAAATGCAGAGGTCCATGATAGCATGGACAACATCAGTAGCACTACAAAAAGGAAATGCATTTGTCTTCCAGGTGAAAAATAACTTTTAACAAACTTTCCTGGTGATACTACTGGGGTTCAACTACTGTACCACCTATTCCATAAAGCCAACTCAGAGCTGATGTGATCAAACGAATTTAAACCTGGTTCACTAAATACACATGCATGTCCTTAAAACAGAAATCTGAGACATCAAGCATAGATCACGTCAACTCTCAATGAATTAGGCTGGGATGTAAAGAGAAAGCTGCAGTGTCCATGGCCTCAGTATTTATTTTTAGCAAGATAATCAACATTTTCAAGGCTCTCTTTTAGTTGTAGAAAACTACTTGGTTTTCGGCACAACCCGTTTCATTTACAGTACATGACATTTACAATGAGAGTGAGAATGCTACTTTCACTATGAGGCTACAGCCGTGGGTCAAAATGATCTATTTGCCTTTTTAAATACAAATATTGGTCCTCAATAGCAATAACACATATTTACTGTATAAGTGAAATACTGTGCAGATACAGATTGTTATGAAACAATATTTCAGCACCATTTAAACAGAAATTGTCAAAGTCATTGCATTCCCTATCTCTACTGTATATACATAAATGTAGTTTTAATGTAATTCATAATTCCCAGTAGCTCAGCGATTAAGGAGTCGATCTTGAACCCCGGTTCGAATCCGGCTGGGGACCTTTGTGGCAGGTGGTTCCCCACCTCACTCCCTCATTTTGTGAACTATCACTATCTAATCAAGGCATAAAATGCCAAAAAATAATTTTAAAAGGACTAATATGTAAAATATTTACTGAAATAAATCATAAAATGACCATGATATGTCATCGGAGATTAAGGAAATATGCTGAATTGAAAAACTGGCTTCTCCGACAGCAAAGCTACAGCCTGTATGTTCTCCTCTGAAATTTACATTCCGGTCTGTTTTTGTTTTGGATCGGCGTGATCCAATCCACTGCCGATTTCAACACCCCGTTGCCACACATGAAACAAATTGGCACGCAAACACAGCCTTCTGCAGCCATGGAAGCAAGCAAAACAACTGGATGGATCAACAGAGATAACATTACATTAGATTCTACCCGACCTTAAAAGCCTCGGCACATCTCTCTGTGGTCCTTGTGCAGCTGGGTTAGAAGTATTTGAGAGACACAGCCGGTGAAGTGATTCTGACCAGAGGCTAACGCGTCGTATCTAGAAGGTAACCCTCAAATTGCAAAAATGTGTGCTAACTGATATGAGTCACCGGAGGAGAACGCGAGCTGTCAGTGCTACATATTGCTCCTTTAAAAAAGTATTATATACTGCATATCCTACTTACTGGACTCAAGGGGAGGTTGGGTGACTCTCCTGGCAGGCAGAGCCGGCTGAGTGTCCGGTTGAGTTGACTGATGTGCGTCTTCTAGAGTTAGTGGTGTCCTGATGCGAGGTGGGACCTGTGGAGTTTGGTCTTTCTGTATCTCATCGGAGACCGTCTTGGTGGGAGTGGGGCTGGGGGATAAAGGGGTACAGGAGAGGTTAACAGAGGCTTGGAGAGCAGGAGAGGAGTCCTCGGACATCACGGTAATCAGAGATCGGGGGAAAATCCCAAGCAGCCGGCTGATTCTATACATCCTCTATATGGAAGAAAGCCCTTCTCCCTTTGACCCCTCCTGTCTTGTCGATCTCATTTCATAGTAAAAACTACTGACATAACAGCATTTGAGATTTTACTCTGGCACCTGCTACAAAAAAAAAGTTGCAGCCAACAAACTTACGCAGTGCTCATGGTCAGATGTTATAACTCTCTTCGAACAGCATGAAGAAAAAGAAAAACCTGCTTCAGTCCACATTACTGACTCCTGCTCTGTCTTCTTCAGTGGTACGAGAATTGATCCCAGAGCTGTGGTAAACCGGAGTCCCTCTGCTCTCCCTCTGACTGTCTGTTTTGCTCTCTCCACTTCTGGTTTAAGCAGCAAGTCTCAACCTGCCTCACCCTGCAAGATCCTATCTCCATGTAAACACAGCATACCTCTAGCTCCTCTGTAAACACACACACAAACACATGTGCACACTAGAGATGTGCCGGTATACCAGCTGTACAACATACCGTGGTGAAGCAATCTAATGGTAACAATAATGCTAACAATTGCTATTACAGCCAACTTGTTCCGACTGCATATATTGTGCAAATGTAATATTTGCAGAAATAATAACAATATATGTTTTCCCAATGCAACACATAAACACGGGGCTGGTAGGCCTGACGTTACTAGGAAATTACACATTGATTCATCAAACATCACCACAGCACGGGTTTGCACAGACAGATGAGCAAACTGAAAACACAGCAACCTTACTAATGTGGTTATGAATGTGAAGACAATGCACATAAGCACGGTGCCTTAGATCTATTTGCAGATTTGGTTATTAAGATATCTCTTACATTGTTGACTTTTGGCTATTAATAATGGCACGTTATAAACCGAAATATCCTCCATACCAAGTCATTCTTCACTATTATGTTAACAAATGCATAGGCTACAGTATACTCTATATAAAGAATGTTATAGAACCACACAATACTGTACATTTGCTGCTTGTTTTTTAACTGACTTTCTTGCTTTTCATATAGTTACTACTCTATTATTCTTCCTAAACTCAAAAATAGTGAAATTAATTCATTCACACAATATTGAGCAACTATATACTATTTCCATGCGGACGGGAAAGTCAAGAGTGAGCACACAGTCCTGTTTCTATCCATCCAGTATTGTGAAAGTTCCTCTTTATTCCTGCCTATTTTGTGAATTTCCTTCTCGTTACAGTCACAATGATCAGCATTTAGCCTTGCAAGGACATAACAGATATTAGTCACACATTACAGCAAACAGCTCGAGACCAAACATAATGAACATGTCACTTTGTTTCCAAACAATCTTCAGTTTAAAAGTTCACAAGTAATTATGCCTGAGTGAAATACCAGTAGAAAACAGTTACTAGTTCTTGTAGGTCAAAACGGAATACCTACCTTTATACAATATACACATTGTAAATTATTAGGAGGCGGTACACAGACCCCTCTGGACAAATTACATTGCTTTTTCGTACAATTCGGTTCAAGCAAGAGAAACAAATCCATGAAGTAGCAAACCATACTTTAAATTAAACCCGAGACTCTAAATATATATTCCATTCATTCAAACCAGAAAAGCATACACAATGACGGGAAACTGACCGGTTGACACAGTTCCTCCTTTTTCTCAGAGGAAGAGTGCTGAGAGAGAGGGGCTTCTAGCTAGATGCTATATTTAACCTGCTCTCTGCTAGCTAACAGACCACAGTAGGCTAAAGAAACAATGACCGCTCATTTCTCCTCCCACACTGTGTTCATGTGAACTTAATCTGAGCAAATTTCTACACTTTATCCCAAGATCAGCTGACGATAGCTAATGGACCCTTTAGTTGTGACAGATGAGAGGCATTTTAAGATAGCATATGTGTTCATTGCATGGCCTCCCTGTCTTTTTTTGTCTTAAATACAAACAAAATGTATCAGATTGGCATTCAAGACCAGCACCAAGCTATTCTATGCTGTGACATTATGTATAACCTCTGTTTCAAAAACAGTCTGTATGTCATTGCTGATAGGGAGTGCTAACAGTAAAGCTAAGAGCAAAATACAGTATCTGATTTCCATGACAGCGAAAGATGCCAGGGATGCCTTTGCAAAATCCCATCTTACTGGTTATGTATTCTTCACAGAAATACAGGTAATACACCAATACCAGTGTCAGTACCCTAAACTTGCACAGCCCCAGGACAGGGCAGGTTATCTGGTCTCACACAGGATCATGAAAACATGACACTACCATACTCTGCTCATGGTAAAACAAACTCAAGTAAACTTGATAACATTTCCACTAACAGCACCTTGTTTTCTATTCACTGAAAAAAGGTGGAACTGCAAAAAACATGAACACGGCAAAAAAGAAAGGCTTCCTTGTTTGAAACACAGAGCAGAGTGAGGAGGGGGTTTAGCAGGTGAGAGTGCACGCTAAAAACAAGTACAGACTGAGAAGAGACATGTAGAGATATGATTAGTATTAATGTTACCTGTCCCGACATGTTCAAAAAGAGTCCTCTTCCATGACGATACAACAATCTTAAACACACATCGGAGGAGAGGGGGTAAAAAAAAGTGGAGGAAATGACCAGTCAACTAGAAGATGGGAGGAGGCAACAAAGCACGCTGACAAGGAAACAAAAGAGCAACAAGAGAGTGTGTGAATGTGTGGTGGTAGAAGCTACAAAAAGTCTGAAGGCAGTTCCTGGTAACAAATCACTTTTGTCTTTCTCTCTATCTTTATTTTTTCACTCTCTCTTTCTCCCTGTGTCGCTGAAAGAGGCTAATGAGGAGGTGAGTTTCTAACCGCTCTATGTTGTTCTCCATTATAACTTCCTCCCTCTCTCTACAGTTAGTTTCCCTTTGAAACACAGACAGAGAACATGCATATGTTGCATAAAAAATAAGTACTCCAAAGCCTGAGGTAAGGCTTAAGTTTCTTTTCTCTAACTGGTGACGATTGAAAGAGCCTTTAATCTGGCATGCTATCACCAGGAAGTACACAGACAGACATATGATAAAGAACTGCTGCAGTGTCATCAGTGAAACTAGTTGCAGGATAATACTCTGCTGTTAAAGGGGAAATGTGCAGCCTCTTAAAAACATGAAGTGCTTTTTACAGATCCATAATTCTGCAAACGCATCAATGTGCACAAAGAAACAAAAGCAAAAACTACCTTTGCAAAGCATTTAAACCCTGCAAAAAGCATGATATTACAATGTAGGAATATAATAGTTAAGAAAATGTCACCACAGATTCTTTGAAAAAAAACATTCACATATATATGTGGTATAAGCAACCACAAAACTACAGCCTCACAGCTCAAGCTAGATTTACAGGTCTTGTTCACATATTTCCGTATTTAACAGGCCACTGAGCTTTGGGTCCAGTCTGTCAGTCAATGTGCTTCGGCCTTTCAATTTCAGGAAGTGTCTAATCTTATTTTCAGGAAGTGTTTAAAAGTCACCAATAACAGTAAACTGACACTAAAGTTGACAAGAGATGTATGTTTCCATCTTGTCCAATAGGTGGCAGCACAATCCTCTAAGAACTACTAAACGTTTACAGAGGTGAGATTTCTAAATTGAATTTATCTCTCATCACACACACAAACACACACCACTGGCAATCATTTACATTATTCTTTGTCATTTTGCCTTAAATACAGCAGCCTCACACACTCAGAGGAACAGCATATTACTAAAACTCACTCTTTAAATATTCTTCCACTCAAAGTTAACACACATACAGTACACAGTGGGAAATACAGGTACTTTTAGGGAGGGTGGAAAACAAAAATCCTAATCCTTGTCCTGTAGAAGCAAAGAGGCCCAGGGATGAGCCCATTTAAAACAGGTTAGAGTGACGATCTCAAGTTATTCTGTTATCAATGGTGTAGTGGCTGTTGATGAGGTGGGTGTACATAGGGCTGGGCGACAAAATCCTCTATCATGATATACTGTATGTCATTTCATATCTCGATAATAATATATATATAATTCAATAAATAAATAGTAAGGCTGTCAATTGATTGTCCATAGTTAATCGCGATTAATCACACATTTTTTAACTGTTCAAAATGTACCTTAAAGGGAGATTTGTCAAGTATTTAATACTCTTATCAACATGGGAGTGGGCAAATATGCCTGCTTTATGTAAATATATGTATATATTTATTATTGGAAATCAATTAACAACACAAAACAATGACAAATATTGTCCAGAAACCCTCACAGGTACTGCATTTAGCATAAAAAAATATGCTCAAATCATAACATGGCAAACTGCAGCCCAACAGGCAACAACAGCTGTCAGTGTGTCAGTGTGCTGACTTGACTATGACTTGCCCCAAACTGCATGTGATTATCATAAAGCGGGCATGTCTGTAAAGGGGAGACTCGTGGGTGACCAAAGAACCCATTTTCATTCACATATCTTGAGGTCAGAGGTCGAGGGACCCCTTTGAAAATGGCCATGCCAGTTTTTCCTCGCCGAAATTTAGCGTACGTTTGGAGCATTATTTAGCCTCCTTCACGACAAGCTAGTATGGTTGGTACCAATGGATTCCTTAGTTTTTCTAGTTTCATATGATGCAAGTATCTACATTCTAGATTTAAAACTGAGCCCGCTACAACCTAAAAATCACAAGTTGCGTTAATGCGTTAAAGAATTTAGTGGCGTTGAAACAAATTTGCGTTAATGCATTATTATCACGTTAACTTTGACAGCCCTAATAAATAGTCTATATGAAATAACCACATGTTAAAGTCTATATCTGTGTACTTCTGTGTGAATTCAATACTTGACAAATGAAAAGTACTGAGTATTTTTTAATTTTAAGAACTTAGAGTGCAAAATGAACAGCTTTAATTGAAATTGAGAAAAAATAAATGAATATAGGCATAGCCTATATCGCTATAGAAACAATATAGAAAAAAACATATATATGATAGATATCTTTATATCGTTTTGATGATATATATCGTCATATTGCCCAGCTCTAGGTGTACTACTAGGTAGATAGGTATGTACTGAGGAGGATGTGGGTATACTCTCCTATATATTCCAATGGCTTTATGGCTGATAGGTGGGTATACAGTAAACCATCAGAAAAAGAGGAGGATATACCCTGTATACCTGCGTATACTCTCCACTACACCACTGTCTGTTATGTTTTTTCCTCTGCAATTGTATAATTTGATAAATGATAGATACAGGCAATGTCAGAGGAAAAGAAGAGTATTTTTAGATACACAAAAAACGACAGCAGCGGTCACACCCCTTTACTCCACTCTTATTCATACATGTCACGAGGTCAAAATGTTGTATCTCAGTGCAGGAATTCAACATTTTTCTTAAATACAAGTATTCTAAAAGACAGCCAAATAGCAAACTGCAAACACTCATTAAAAGCTGCATAAATATCCATTAAAATAATAGTCTTACCTGTGAGTTCTGGGAGACTGTGCAGGAAGCCGGTGTGGGATTGGTGGAGGGCCTTTAGGTACTGCCCCTGCCTTTGGAGGGAGAGGTGGAGCATTTACGTCATCGCTGTGGGAGGCAGTGGGGGAGACGGGTGAAGTTTTTCTTCCTCCATCACTATCCAATTGGGCAGGTGGCTGAATGGCTAATGTCTGAGGCCGAGTTTGGGCAGAGGGTAAGTTGGGAGGGTGGAGAGGTGCATGTGTAGGGGTGGTGGGGGTGGAGCTCTGGGACACAGATCTGCTCTGTACAGGCGGGGCTTTAACCGCATGTCTGTCCGGTTTGGGTGAGACAGGAGTTCGAGCAGGAGGTGAGGGGTTCAGGGGAGAGGTGAAGCGCTGTGGAGGGCAGTTGGGGGTGCTCCGTGGAGGCACGGGGGGTAAAGAGGTGTCCGAAGTTGGAGGGACAAGTGGGCTGGTGTCACTGTCCACTGGAGAGCGAAACCTTGTCCTTTCTTTAGGCACAGGCCTCCCCCTCTCTTCATCCCTCTCTTCCTCTTTTCCTCCTCTAGGTGCTGTTTGTCTTTGTCCAGGAACTGGCTTCTTCTCTCCTCCTTCTCCACTTTCCTCTTTCATCCTGGGCACTTGTCTCCCCCTGGGGACAGGTTTCTCTCTTTCCCTGGGCGTAGGTCTCGATGTCTCTCCGTCTCTTTTCTCCCTTTCCTTCAGGACAGGTTTTTCTTCCACTGGGATAGGCACAGGTCTCCTATGTCCTGTTTCCTCCAATCTCTGATCTCTCTCAGCCTGTACAAGGTGAGAGTGTGAGTCCGATTGTGGGTCATTGTTACCATGTGTTTTGTTGAGGCTAGCCAGAATGCGTCTCTGGTGACCCGGCAGGGTGATGCCCATCCGCTCCAGCTGATCTGGTGTGAGGTTTCGACACTGTCGTAACGTTGCCAGCCCAGCGCTTTGAAATGCTTCAGAATACTGCTCTAGGCGAAGAACACATAACCAGTCCCATACAGTCAAACAGGATTCAGACTGAGACATGATTGATGTGTGTGAGTGCAGCATGTGGGAGAACAAGTTCTTCGTTGTCCACACCTCAGATCATGGCTTATGCAACCTGTGGAAGACAAAAAAAACATTAACAGATTACCAAAAAGAACTGCATCCATTCAAGGAAATATCTGGTATAAAAAATAGGTTTTCAAGAGGAATAATTCAAGAAATTCAAGAAATTCAAGAAAAGTCAGCTCCAAACAAAGATTTTTACCAGCAGCGACAGTGACGCTGGTAGTGTTTCCACCTTGTGAGTCTGTGTGTGAGTCATCATGACAAAATGTGGTTCTGGAGACACCTACTACAGCAGGAACTACTACAGAGGCGGTTTTGAGTACTTTGGCAGGTGTTCATATTTCTTTCGTTTATTTCATTTCATTTCTTTCTGTCATTTCTTTATGTCTGTCTGTCTCTCTGTGGACAGATTTTGTCACCATGATAGCGTCACAACCGTGTAAAGGCTGGCCCACACTAAAAGATTTTTCAAATCTTAACAGATTTTCCCCACACATAATGACATGTTATGTTAAATTGAACAGTTTTGTTCCTATAGTGTGTGGTGAGCAACGATTAGGCAAAAACAGCACACCACACACTAACAGATTCCATTCAAGAGTCCCGACTAAAAAAATGGGAATCTTGCAAAATCTCTCGCGATGAAACGTGACTTTAGTGTAAACAAACATGGCGGACGATGGGCAGGAAGAATTAGCGATGTTAGTTTTTGCACTACTTTGTACTGAAAATTCACAAAGGATGGATGGATGAAGTCATGGAGGCACGTGTGTTGTTGCCACCAATTAACATGTTGGTCCTCCATTTCTGAGGTCCATCTTACTACTACTTTATGCTTCGTGTTTTGCATTAGCTCATGCATTAGCCACGGCCGCAATAACGGCGATGGTTGTCCTTCCATCTTCAGTCAGCTTGGTTTTCAATTGGCTATCGTCCTTTCCAACGTGACTACGTCATCGACTGTCCTCGGGGTTCCCCACACACAACAGGATATTGAATCGTAAATATTGAACATGTTTAACATTTACAATTTGAGATCGGTGCAGCCAGGATGGACTTCCGAGCCGATTGGGGGATGTAAAAAACACTCTTAATACACCTCACATTACAGGAATATCTGGAAAGATAATCTTTAGAACCATCAAAAAAGTCAGGGCTTTGCTGACGATTGTCGGGAGGGGGGAATCAGGCCCAAAATTAGCTTGATTCTCGTGTAGTGTGAGCCCGGCATAAGATGTAGTCACGAAACTTTACAAATGTGTAGTTGAGATCAAAATGAAAGTTGAGTTTGAAGATGGGCATGGTCCGAGCAATAGGGCGCTGGAAGTAGGGTGGTGATAAGTGGGGAAGGGGCCATTGCCCCCCCACTTAATGCCCCTGGTCTGATTTGGCGTCACAGCTGGTGTGATCCCATCAGAAGTTGGTCTCTAGTTTTTCCTGATTTAAACTGAAAATGTTGTTTTAGTTCCTAAAAATGGGTCATTGTGTGTCACATTAGTCTGGTTATAGACCACATGATGTGAAATACCTCCTACGTTCTACACTATTTTGAGAAATCCTGCATTGCGAAATGTGTTGTGGAAGTGCAAAAATAAATTTTGCTTCCTGAAAAAAAAATAATGATGATTAATAATCAAGATGACGACAGTATACATCCAAGAGTTGGCCATAATTATAGACAGCAGTGCCAACTGTCAAAGTTGTGTGTGATAAACTGTTGTTATGGTAGGTGACTACCACCTCGGTAAAAGAGGAAGTTGTGTTAATGTCTCAACAGTAAGATCCCCTAGTTGTTTAGTCATTTTAACAAGCACTGTCATTTTTAACAGCACTTCTGCTCACTTTATTGTCTATACACTGCTTGAACAGATAAAACAAACTGTGGATTGTGTATTCAGAAACTGCTCAGGTCACTGCTTACAGTAGGTCAGATGATCATATTAGATCTGTATTCCCTGTCTAATGTGTTTCACATACCAGGGAAACCTATCTCAGTGTTGTATAAGCATAAAACACTAATCTTTACTTTAAATAGTATTCATTTTGAGCAGCCAACACACAGTCAGTACGGTACCACTATCACACAACAGACCACTATGGGAGGAAGTGTAATTGACACAAGTATTGGCACACACAGCACGTTCACACAGACTCCCTCAATTCTCTCTACATCTCTCCAACACACACTTGAATGCTGCATAAGTAGATTCAAGATCAGCTTCCCACAAGGCATTCCCATCCCTTTCCATTAGCACTGTCTTGATGTACCGCAGTTCGTCTTAGGATATGAATAATGTACATCATGACAGATTTTTTTTTGAAGTTTTCACATGCAGATGAGTCACAATGCCAGGCCTTGATTAGCAAAAAGCAGGCAGTGACAGCTGCAGGCATTCACATGATGCAAACCTGCATGATTGTAACAAATAGCTCTGTAAGGACTGTTGTGATGCATAAAATGGAGCTATGACAAAAACATCAGCAAAAACTAATTCTGACTATTGAATTGGACCATACCTCAAAAGCTATTTTGTTGCTGTCAAAATCATTATCAAACACCTACTGCACTCACACCGTTTTACCTCTGCCTTGTGCTTTTGACCACAAGGGAAGCTGGAGGTTTCCAAGACAGAGCCACAAACAGTCTTTCCTCAATACAAACACACAAGAGCCTCTATACTTAATATCACTTGTACTGAGGAACCTGATATGTGCCTAAGCCAACCATTGTTAGAACATGTACATTTGATTGCAATTTTTTTGTCAGTTCAGCTCAATATTAGGTGACTAATCACCCTACTGGACAACTACTTATTTAACTTTAAAGTTATTTTTTAGGGATGCACCTATCCAACTTTTTCAGTCCCGATACCAATACCTGGGCTTTGGGTTTCGGCCGATACCGAGTACCGATCCAATACCAGTGTTTAATTAATAAGCTGTATACATCACTGTGTGGAAGTGACTGGGATCATTCTTTTATGTGTAAGGCAACATCAGGCTTGACTTAAACATTGCTTTCCAAACAAATAAATACATAGATATACATTTACTGAGCTGTATTTATTATTAAAATAATAAATAGTACACCAGCAACTGGGTAAAAATCTTCAAAATTAACAGGAATTACAATTGAAATGTAAACCTTTTTAATGCAGCAACAAACGGTAAAAACTTAAACAGGAATTAAAATTCCAGTATAAAATGTATATAGTATATAAACATAGAATTGAATTGAACAGATCGGCTCCTTGTCACAGATACCCGATCCAGCTATTTAACTCAATATCGGGTATCGGGATCGGTGCATCCCTATCATTTTTTTAGCTCCTGAGAATACTCCATATTTCACCAAATTAGAAAGAGAGTAATTTAATTTACACACATTATGACAAAAAAATACGAAATTTGCTTGAATCATGTAATATGTCTTTACCAATTTTTCTTCATGAAAGCAAGATATTAGATAAAATTAAACATTCAAATACTCAAGGATAAGTAGGTGGTCTATAGTTTGTTAATCTGGGGCGTAGCTGCACAATATTTACTTTATAAGGCCTGCTAAGCATCTGCTTATTACAAGAACCTAAGCTGTCTAAACTACACTTAAAACAGGCTGATAAATCTTTAAGTAGAATGTAAAAAAAATCATTGTTACTATGCAACTTTTCATTAGCATAATATATTTTAGGACTTTAATAGTTAAACTTAAAATTCAAAAGATTAAATATAACTAATAAAAAGAGAGGCTGAGTATATTGTTTCGCTTCACATTAATATTCTGTCACATGTTAGCTGTCTGATCAGTAACAGATTATGCAAAATAGTAAACATTAAAAATATGGGCCTGATTCCATCTGGTAGCTAGAAGCAAGGGCGGGGGAGGCAGCGTGAGCACACAGTAAACCACACTATGTAGTCCGAGACGGGCTATTCGCCAGAGTGTGAAGTATGTTGAAATGAGGGCATTTCATTTCCTGTCAAATGTTTCCTCTAACACGGCAGGGACCACAGAGCACAGGGAAACAGGGTGACTCTTGCTCTCTGATCAAACGCAGTTCCTATTTTTGAATTGAGGAACTCTGCACTCTGAAACATGATGAATTACAGTCTCATTGGTCTTCAGTTGTCACTGGAGAGTTACTCATAAACTAAACACACCCAAAAATGACATTTGAACACACAGATTTAACTAGCAGGTCTCAGCATCTTTGACCAGACGCAATATTTCACCTCAGCACTTTGGTCCAGAAAAGCCCTTAATCAGCCTTGTGTGTTCGGTGTGGTGTGTTCAGTGTGTGTGTGTGTGTGTGTGTGTGTGTGTGTGTGTGTGTGTGTGTGTGTGTGTGTGTGTGTGTGTGTGTGTGTGTGTGTGTGTGTGTGTGTGTGTGTGGATGGGTGGGTGTCTTTAAGGAACAACATCAAGAGGCACAAGTGTTAAATGCTAATATAGAGGGTGATAAAAACTAAGTGAAAAAATAACACACAGTCACACCTCTTCGCTCTGGTTCAAAGCAAGGCAGCTGAGTTCTGCAGTCTGTAGTGAAGTGGGTGAAGTGAAGCGAAGAGGCTGTTGCAAAAATGACGGCGTAACGAGATAAAAGCATGTCAGATAATCTCCGAGGCTCCAATATTTAAAGCAGATGTTACTTGTGAAATCTTTCTAATGCAATAAAAACATTGAGATTTTGTGGCAACAGGCTTGATTTTGACATCCCTTTTTAAAATCAAACAAGCAATCCTGTTGAGGACTCAGCAAACTAATCTCAGTTGGTTTAACACAACAACCGGGTACAACTAGGTGTCATCTGCACAACAGTTAAAAGAGACGCCATGTTAATGGCCATGGCCAGGATATACGGTTATTAGCATTGTGGGTAATAGTAAGTCTAGTAAGGAGTTTTCACAGTCAGCATCACTTTCAGCAAAGGCACAAGGAGAGGTTACGACCTGACCAACAGTCTAAAAAATCTGGGGTTATATAGGTGGGCAGATATACAAACTTTACAGTGTAGTAAATATTTTCTTGTTCATTCCTTCACCAGAGTTTAGGTTAAAGATTAGGTTAAATTGAAAGGATGCCATCATACCCAAAGTCAGATGAGAAGATTGATGTCAACTGTACCTCTGAGCATCCAGTACAGAGGTATGAAGGACCTCAACATATCATCGAGGACACGTTTCGCCTAGCTTAGCTTAAAGACTGGAGGCAGGAGGAACCTTAGTTTATTGTCCTCTCATTGAACTTTTTTTTCTGCATCAAAATGGATTGAATCCTGTATATTTAAAGCGCCCTTGAGCTGAATTATTTTTATTATTTTAAAATTATTCTGGGGGTACATTTTTAGTTTGTTCAAAATCTGGGGAAAATTGGATGCTACCTAAGATGCATCAAGTAGATACAACATTTTTGGAGATGTTGCAAGGACTATTTCTTTACTCTTCTTGATAGACCTGCTTCCTGTGTTTGTGCTTCGCTAGGGTAAACACGACCTGGGCCATTCTATGTACTAGATGCAGAGAGATAAAATGTATATTGATCTTTTCATCTGGCTGTCGGTAAGACGGCAAACAAGCATATTTTCAAAAATGTCGACGAGTTCCTTTAACTGCTGAAATTAACAAAAAGTTTTCACCTGAACTCACGTAAAATTATAGAAAACTGTGGGTGCTTTGTAAATTCTGTACAGTCAGTGTATCTGTTCATCAACATGCTGACTTCCTTTTTCCTGGGCTTTTATTTCATTTTCTGCAGTTTCCAACCAGCATTTTGCTCTTTGCACATTTTAATTTATCTCTCCACCGTCTCCTTCTCTGTTCATCTCTCCCTCTCTCCATCCTTCTCTGTGCTCCCTCCCTCCCACTCAGAGAGCTGCCAATAACAGGGTCTCTGTGCTGCCTTCACAATGGGGCATTCTGTTGCCTAGGAAAGTACATACACACACACACAAACAGACAAGAAGGAGGGAAACGCATGGTGGGGGCCCACTGTTCGAATCTGGTCACACTCTCTAAAACTTGTGCTCACCTAATAACATTGTGTGTGTGAAGTTGGCGGGGGCGGGGGGCCTCAGAAATTGTGTTTCAGGCCTCATATCCCCTTTCAATTTGACACACAAACAGATAGCCAGGATGTTCCATTTTCTCTGTTCGCACTTATCAGTGGTGGCTGACGTCAGGTTCAACTCTGCTTACTGTCAGTATCCTCAGTTTTGAAGTACATTATCTACCTCTTGGAATGAGTTTATGTTAAGTGATTTCTAAGACAATGCAACAAAGTGTAAATGGTAGCACTGTCAAATTCGTTTTAACGCCACTAATTTCTTTAACGCATTAATGCAACTTCTGATTTTTAGGTTGTAGCGGGCTCAGTTTTAAAGCTAGAATGAAGATACTGCTATCATATGAAAATACAAAACCTAAAGAATCCATTGTTATACTAGCTTGGTAAAGGTCTCCCATTAACACATTATTATTATTATGAGACCTCAGCCACAACTTAGCACATTACTGACACAAAAAAACACATGACCGGCCTCGTCTCCTGCCTTCTTTGAACACTTCCATAGTGACAAGGTTGTAACTAACAGCGTGCAGTATGTCACAAGGCTAAAAAAGTATTTCTCACACGTTCCACATATTCTTTACTAGGCGAGTTGACTGTGACATTTAACCTAATTCCACTGCCAGAGTTTACTACATCACTTCCATTCTGATATAGCTGAAGAGAGCCAGGATGTGTGTACAATAACATAGCTTAGGACCCAGTGGTGGAAGAAGTACTCAGATCTTTTACTTAAGCTTAATCCATAATCAGTCAGTCAATCAGGAATTTCAGTCATAAATGTAAACATATACATATAGATCTACACAGACACATCTACTTAAAGAAATACTGACTTCTTAGATGGCAGAAATACATTATGGTGTAAACTGAAACTGACTGCCTGACTTTGGACTTTGTTTGAATTGCACAACCAAAGATTTTCCTCATGTCATTACAAACACACTGACCGAACTGCACTAGTGTTGTAATGTTGTAAATTCCAATATGTACTGACTGAGACGTAAACGTATGATCATGACTGAAGTTTTGACTAATACTTCATGCTGATATTCTGGATAATTAACGCTAAAACACTGTTTTAATTAGCGAAGGGTCCCGAATGATGATGATGTGATGATATGTAACCTACTTTAGTTTGTCTATATGACACATTGATGTCCAGCTGTCTCTTCTACACTGCCCCTCTACTGCGTAGTCTTGGGAAATACTCCAAAACAAGTTACAATTCCCTTTAACCCATTTCTCACAAGGGTCAAGTGAAAGAGGCTGTGTTTTGGTTGTCTGCAATCATGATGTAGAATAAATACCAACAGACTAGGAATGTGGAGAATTCAAAACCTCCATTCTGAGTGACTTCAACAAAAAATACCATTGTAAAACAAGGACAGGGAAAGTCCTCCTTCGATGTGAAATTATTATAAATTAGTGTTATACCAGTCTTTTTTTATTTACCACAAAATATAAATTTCTCTAGATAAAAAGTATATAAGAGTAACAAGGCTTTTGTGTGAGAGTACATTTAAGGCTGGCGCTCAATACATCTTCTGATGTGTGCCAAAACCATAGGTAGCGCTAGGACAAACAATCAATATAGCAATATTTTGTGACTGACACACTGGCACCAATATTATGATGTGTTACGAATACAAAGGAGTATCGTTCTTTGAGTACCACAAAAAGTGGAGGGAACAGCATCGTTTCCTATAACAAGACAGATACACATAAACACGTCTGCTCTGCAGTGTGATAAGCTTTGGACTTTCACCATGTATGAAACTGACTGTTCAGCACCTCTTTGACTGCCACAGTGACAATCTGTCCATTGATACTTAATTGACATACTGTAAATACTAGAGATGTTCTGATACCATTTTTTCCTTCCCGATACCTGAACTTGCAGTATCGGCCAATACCGAGTACCGATCCGATACCAGCATGATGAGTCATAACTTTTGGCTACTATGTTAACAAACAATTGCTAATTGACTAGAACTAGACCAATAAATTGTCCGGGCCGTCAGTGTCAAATCAGCCCCAACATTTGCATATCATTTAACATCATCTGTATCTGCGTTTATGTTAGCCGATAAGTGACAAGAAATGTCAGTACTGAAATGTCAAACATATGTTTTGAGACATTTAGAAACAGTGTCTCCATTACATAGTGTGTCAACTGGAGAGCACGAACAAGTTTATTTCTTAACTGTAAAATGTCACACTCTCTGGGCTACATATCTCGGTCACAATTAGGGGTGTAAGAAAATATCAAAAATATTCAGTATCCATGCAAAGATGAACTCGGCCAATACTTTATTTCATTTGCAAAGATATGCGCCCTCTCAGGGTCAAAGTAGTGCTATGATGTTGGATGTTACAGGGACTGTGATAAATAAATGCAAACGCAGATCCCACTGTTTTGATTGCATAAAAAGTAAACTTTTTGTACTCAAGTTTTATGCATATGGTGGTGTGTTCTTTATACTATGACAGTTTTCCTAAAATTAGATTTTGAAAAATCGCAATATATCACCTTGCTTACAGTATCGCAAACAATATATTGAATCCTAACCCCTGTATCATGATGCGTATCATATCGCCAGATTCTTGTCAATAACAACAACAGTTCAACAATAGTTGAAGAACCAAATTTAGGGCATCTTGGAGGCCAGGTAGTTAAACAAATACCATATACAATAACCGCAACATTCCCTGATTGATTCCTGTCAGGGGTGCCTCTCATTTCATCGTCTCCCTCTCTCTTCCAATGTGTCCTG
>CAKAKR010062312.1:19006-49579 GCA_916700685.1 Adelosebastes latens
TAATGTCTCAATAAAGGCAAAAAAAGAAAAAAAAGAAAAAAAAAAAGGATCCCCAGTCAAAACTGTTACAAAACATGTTATCAGTTCATGTAAAAAATAATAATATTGGCTGACACATGGAAATCAGATTCTTTAAACTCCCAAATATCCAAAACTGTATCCGTCTCAAAATTTCAGTATCATAAAGGCTCTCTTAATTACACATCCAGCAAATACAGAGCAAATTAGCATTAATTTGGAGCCACCTACTGAATGCAAGTCCAAAATTCACCTTCATCTTCTCAATGATCAACAGTCAAATGCTACAGTAACTTCGCTGGGCTTTGCTCTTGGGCTGCTGCCACATTTCGGAAATTGACATTCCCCTAACTTTTCATTTAGCCCAGGCTACTTCACTTTATTACACAACTTTGTTGAATACTTGATTCTGATTGGTCAATCGTGGCGTTCTGCGGTCTGTTATTACTTTATAGCAGACCGTTGCTATGGACGCAGTTCTGATCTCGGACTCTGGAGGACAATTTTTGCGTCAAATTATTGATTTGTTGAGTAAGTAGCCGTGTAAAAAGTGGGATAATGTACAGCGTAGTAGTTGGGTAGCCACTATAGAGTCATTTTCCTCAGACCCTCTGATTTCTATCAAGGTGTTGACCTTATAGGGATTGCTGAGAAAAAGAAAAAAAAAATCGCATGCACGCGCATACACACTGGACATGACTCATATACCATTCCACCAGACACACTGCTGCTTTCAGCCCACTTTCAATTAAATTGAATAGTGACTCAGTCCTGCCAGTAAAGAAATGCATCCGAACAATGTCCTCCAGTGAACAAGCATGTGTGTGTGTACACTTGCCTCCAACTCTTCAGGGTGCAACATTTCACAGGAGGATGTTTCCCATGGTAACCCACCTCAAACTACCAACCACATTCAACCTACGAGTCCCTTATTAGGACTAAAGTCATCCGCCTGTGACAAAAATGGGGGTCATGATGTTTTCCTCCCATGCTGGACGTGAGCTGATATTACCGCAAGTATTGTATACCACAATTTTTTGGACGATCCATGCTATGTTTTCTCTCTGCTGTCCATTCCCTAATATTCACTGCAGCAACATATGTAAAGGATAATAATGGATGTTTTGCCCCATTGACTTAAAATTCACAATACAATACATTTCACAAAGTCCAATTTGCTTATATCTTGACCTAAAATTTTGACTCTCTGACAGCATATCAACATAGATTTGAGCCAACTCTCAAATCCCAGATGTTGGAAATTATTACTCATACATACAAATTAAAAACAACGCCTCATAATAACATCACTTTAACTAAAAAATTGTACCAAGAAATCCAACAAAATGTTGAGAGGTTCTTTGAATATTTCGTCAACAGCACCACAAGCTTTCAACAAAAACTGGAAATTATATCTTTCATGAACGTAGGACTTATTACAGGACTGTTGTATTAGACTGCATCAGTTTAAGCTAGGTGTACCAAAATGAGTGTAGGTCTCACAACGGTAATGTAAATGCACTCACAAATTTCCACTTTGTTTTTTTGTGAGAAAAAGAAAAGTTCCTCCATGTCAAACTAATCTTGTTTTCACAAGATGTACAAACTCATCACCAAATGACGGGTTCTCATCCCTTTTGAAAATGTCTTGAAGCTGAATTTAATGTCATTTTAGTCACTGACCAGTTATCACTTCATGCAAAACTGGGCTCTTCATTTAGCCTGTGTAATTTGACAGTCAGACTGCTCAATGCGTCCTCTGAACCAGTGAGATACTCCTCCTCTCACCTCATTATGGAGTGATTCAGTAGCGAGTAATCATGTGAGTGTATGAGACACACAGTGAGGGAAATGGAGAGAGAAAAAAAGACAGAAAAATGGTGGACACAAGAGGGATGGAGAAAGACAGAGAAAAGACAGGGACAAACAGAAAAAGTTTCAGCTACAACTTGATGTCAATGAGTGATAAATAATTCATCGCGTACATCCTCGGTACAAGAACAAACCATCTAAATCATTGTGAATTGGCTCGACTTAGCATAGTGTGCCTCTTATACTGGTAGACACAAAATGTTGAAGGGTAGAGAGATACTTATGTCTGCGCCTTCATAAACAACATCCTGTGGCTCTCAGTGTGCACTTGAAAGCCAAAAACAGACACTCACAGGCTCAGTCATTGCCAATTTCCACTACAAGAGAAAACAGGGTCAGTAGGGCCATGATGCTGTTTGATTAATGTGTGTCATATTTGTGTGTTGCCCTTTGGAGTGACGCTTATCTTCTCCAATACAGTTTCATTAACTATACTGCAAAGTTTTGTAACTGTGGGACAGCATTGTCATGGTCCAGAGGCCCTGCTTCTGTGAGAACACTGAACTGTGGTCACATTGTATACACAAATTTTTAAGGGTCTATTGAGCAAGCCAGCCACTCATGAAAAATGTACTCTATTCTAAGGCTTTTTAGTCCACATGCAAAGTCTAACCCCTGCAACTGCTTACCGATTTCATTAGCACTTGAAAAGGAAAAAATAGCATAATCTGATAGCATATTTAAACAGTTTCACTACTGTTCACATCTTATCACCTCTAAAAAAAAAAAAAAAAGCCCACATACAAGAGACCTGCCCTAGACTGTGTGGGGAAAAAAAGCAGAAATAAGCATCTGAAAAACAACCTTGAGCGGCTATGTAGGTTTGTGTGCTGTGTGTAATGGTTTAGACCTTAGAAAAGAGTGTAAAAAGGGCTAGCTGGATGACCACCTGTCACAAGTCCACCTGCTAACAGATACAAATCATGATGTGGGGGAAAAAAGGCATATGAAACTATATGGTGGGAACAAAATTAATGTTACTCCATCTACAAATGTTGTTAAAACCAGCGATTTAATAGTAAATTCATCCCATGTTCCCAGCTTAAAAATAATGAATTCCACTGGGGATAAACAACCCCGTCGTGGGCAGTCCCTTATACCACAGAAAAACAACCAAACAACATCTAAGGAGTTAACATTAACCAATAGAAGTAAGGTTGAGTTATTATTCCTTTAATTAACCTTAGTGAGTTGCTAAAAGCAGAACTGGACTCAACAGTCGACTGTATATTCACTAAAAAACGGTTGAATTTCTTTATCTTAGCTAGCAAACGTTATTTTCTATAGTTTCATATGCCCTTTTTCCCCACACATCATGATTTGAATCTGTTAGCAGGTGGACTTGTGACAGGTGGTCATCCAGGTAGCCTTATTTAGATCTAAAACAGGGATTTTTACACTCTTTCTAAGGTAAAGGCATTACACACAGGTGGGAACAAAATTAACGTTACTCCATCTACAAATGTAGTTAAAACCATTGATTTAATAGTAAATTCATCCATGTTCCCAGCTTAAACATAATGAATTCCACTGGGGATAAACAACCACAGAGAGCAGAAAAACAACCAAACAACATCTAAGGAGTTAACATTAACCAATGGAAGTAAGGTTGAGAGTTATTACTCCTTTATTTAACGTTAGTGAGTTGCTAAAAGCAGAACTGGACTCAACAGTCGACGGTTTATTCACTAAACACGTTGAGTTTCTTTAGCTTCTAAGCTTAACCACGTTGTTTTCACCGCAGCAGTTTAAACTAACGGTCAGTGTAACCTAGACAACACATATATTCTGCAGTTTAAACTAACGGTCAGTGTAACCTAGACAACACATAATTCTGTCTGAACTCCTCCAGTGTTTTATATGCTGTTAAAGTAAAGCGTCTATTCTTAACTATTCTGGGAAAAGTTTCTACTTTTTTAACAAAGTAATGAATTCTTGTCATTCACTTACCTTTTTTTAAGTCTTTATAAAACTGTTCAACTCCACTGAAATATACTAGCGGCCACAACTGCGACGTCAAATAGCGGATAACGTTGTTCACGCGGATGAAGATCAGTAAGCAGCAACAACGTTAAGCTTGAGTAAATGAAGTAAACAACTTCCGGCTTTACATTTCAAAATAAAAGCACACATTGACGTTCAACTACACTGTCTCTCAGATAATTGATTTCAAAATACTGCTGCTGGTTTACAAAGCACTAAATGGTTTAGGGCCAAAATACATTTCTGATCTTCTGCTATGTTCTGAACCATCCAGACCTCTCAGGTCATCTGGATCAGGTCTGCTTAGTGTCCCCAGAGTCAGAGCTAAACATGCAGAAGCAGCGTTCAGTTTTTATGCACCAAATATTTTGAACAATCTCCCAGAAACCTGCAGGACCAACTCCAACTCTGATTTCTTTTAAATCAAAGATTAAAACTTTCCTGTTTGCTGCTGCTGCCTTTTGTTAAACCAGATAATGATCTTATACTGCACTAGAGCTTTTACTCTTGTGTGTTATATTCTATTTTAGCTTCTATCCTAGCTTTTATTTTTAGCTTGTTTTTAATTTCTAATCTTTAATGTTTTTATAACTGTTTTAATTATGTCTTAATGTTCTTTTGCACTTTGTCGTAATGTTCTTGAATGTTTATGTAAAGCACTTTGAATTGCCCTGTTGCTGAAATGTGCTCTACAAATAAAGCTGCCTTGCCTTGCCTTCAACGGTGTATGTGTTTTATTTTGTAGGATAGGGACTACGTATTTCCGGTGTTTCTCTGGCTAATTGATGCAGTAAAATTGAAAAAAAACTTGTCATGTGACCACTAAAAAAGACTGGACAGCCCAGTCTGTTTCCATGCAAAATGCCCTTTAACTAGATATTACCCCACTTACTTCAAACTAACAAGAATTATATCACATAAGGCTATATCTGTAAAGAATACAGGCTACCTATTACAGATAAATAAATCCCTGAATTACAAAACATGTCATGGAAAATAATAGGCTAATACAGAACATGGCTAACTTAATGATTAATTTAGAAGGAAACCATTTCTAAGTTAATCAATCACCAAATCTCAGTATCAGTTATAAAATAATTTTTTTCTCTTCATTGGAAAAGAAATCCATGCTTATTTTTCGTTCATCATAAGAAAGTGCCCTTACCAAAAAAAGACGCGTATTCAAGTGTGTTATTAGTATACTTCTTTTAAGCTTAAAATAAGAGCGTATACTTTCAGTTTACTTTTTATGTACTTTATTTGTTTATTTGTTTATTTATTTTGCACAATTTAAGACTATACAACATAACAAAAAAAAGAATAATATACAGTGCAGGAAGAGGCAAAAAAACCACTAGGCTTATCTGAAGCCTCCACCTAGAGACAAGATTAATATAAAGAAATAATATGACTACATAATAGTGATAACAAACAATTAGGACAAGATATATATAATAACAACAATAACAATACAGTAAATATATCAAAAAAGACAATTGTGTGTGTGTGTGTGTGTGTGTTTGTGTGTGTGTTGCATGGAAGTGTATGGTTAGTGTTTGTGAGGAGGATATTACCTACAAGTATACTACTAGTACATTGATAGTATACTTACTACATAAAGTATACTTGGGAAATATCTATTTGAACTTTACTTATGTATACTTCACAAAATAAACTTGAAGTATACTACTTTTTCATAAGGGTGGAGCTAAATAGCCTAGGCAACTACTGTAATAATAATATTAATAATAATAATAATAATAATTATAATTATAATTATTATTATTATAATTATAATTATTATTATTATTCATATAGCACTTGTAAAGCTTAAACGCAAAGTGCTTCCCAGATTAAAAGAATACAAATTTGAATATCAAAATCCCATGTATGCCCACCCTATATGACATACAACAATTAGGAACATGAGGGCACAAATATCAAGCAGCACTGAGCCCAAGTGCAAAATAAGAGAAATAACTAAATAAAATGACATGACACCGTGGGTTGGTTTTCCTCATGTCCTCCCCAATTTTTTGAGTCACCAGCCGCCCCTTCTACCTAATTTTCCTTAGGGAGCAAAAGCGTTAGCTAACTAATTTTATGTAGGCTAAAAGTACCAAATTAGATTGTAATATATATAAAAACGTTTTTTTGTTGGGTGAATTCATCAGATTTACATAGCCTACTTTTAATCAAAAAATCAAAACAAACAACAACAACAAAACACTGTAGCCAAATGAGAGGTGGCTATTTAATTGCATTAGGGTCCAGTCCCGTCTGAGCCCAGCAGGTTATATAAACAGGTATAATCTTGTCAGCACTGTGACCACGAATAGAAATACTTCTTAACAGATATTTGTATTGAGGTGGCGGTGATGTGGCATTCATCAGACAGGCTGCTGATTTGTTAGTTGTAAGCTCCCATAGGAACCAGAAGAGGGCAACAACTCTCCATCAAGATGTTGAGCCTCGTAGATGGAGAGAAATTCAAAAGGCATCACTGTAAAAAAGCTCAAAATAATAAAGGGAAAAGAGCATTTATATTATAGAGAGAATGTTGAATGTAAATAGACCTTAAACTATTAAAGAGGATTACTTTGATTGCATTTCAGATGCAGTAAAGTCAGCAAGATGAAAGCAACTGAGAGCAAGGGAGGCTGACATGCAATAAAAGTAGCCTAATAAGATAGACCAAATGTGAGCCCATGTCAAACATGTTTTTAGAGAGCTGAAGGGGAAATCTGTGTTTCTGTGTGTTACACATGTGTTTCAATGTGTTGTGTTCCCTCATGTTACAGTCAGTCCAAAGACCTAACGAGTAAAAGGGTAATATTTTAGCCTTCAGGAGCCTGGATGAACAACACACTGACTCTGTGACAAGTCAGTGACTCGGCAGTTGCGTTACTCATTTTACTTCTGACCCGGAGGTAAAGATCAGGGGACTGTGCCAGAAAGATTAGCTTGGGTAAAGGAGATGGCAGAAGGGATAAGGAGAGGAGATGAAAGGTGTCAGATGGAAGAAACAGGTGAGAGAAGGTGAGACGTGGCAGGGAGAGAACAGGGAGAAACAGGGTTGATGAACGGGAGGTGAAAAGAGCAGAAAAGGGAAAGCAAAAGGAGGAAACTGTAGAGGAGACAGGATGGGAATAAATGGAGGAGAAGAGCAAAGACAGAGAAGAGGGGTTATATGAGGAGAAGAAAGATGGATTAGGAGATGAAAAGTTTAGGAGAGGACATAGAAAAAATACAGAGAAGGGGGGAAATTGAGGAACAGAGTAAGGGGAGAATACAAGAGGTGGAGGGAGAGGGAGCTGGAGAGGAAATGAGGAGGTGGGGTGGTGATGAGTCATCACCAGGCTATCAGCCCTGGTGGGCCGGGTTGCAGCGGGGGTGGCAGTGTGACACATATGCAGAAACACACACACACACACACACACACAGAGGGATGCCGGCCATCGTGCTGCTTATGCGTCTCCTCCCGCTGTGGAGGTGGGTGGAAGACAATACAGGGATGCCACTGGGAGACGTAGTTCACACACACTCGTGCAGCCCTTTCCCTTGACACACACACACACATGGACATAATGATGATGGCTGAGCGAGAGGCCTCATTAAGGCTCTGAGGATGGATGGATGGTTCTATACAAGGTCAGAGGGGATAAACAGTCAATGCAGCTGTAGGAAAGAACAACAGAGCTGTATACACCTCGTGCCTTTTTGCATCTCTTGCATACTCTTCCCTTCATCATTCATAATTTATTAGGTGCAGAGGCGGATGTTGTAAAAAGGGAACAGTCAGAGAGGATGACATGCAAAAAAATATATATTTTGAGGCATGACATGTAGAGTACAACGCTATGTTCCTCTAACTGAGGCACTCACAGATTCAGCTTCATGGACTTTCAAATCATTTTCTCATCTTATGATTATCCAATATGCTTAATTCAGCCATACTTAAAGCCATGTCACTGTGTGTGAGTGCGTGTTACGCAAGACAACTGTCACGTCATCTAACCCACCACAGGGAAACCCAAATTGTAGCTGTTGTACATGTGGTGCATTTACAATATACATGCTCATAGTCTACATTGGGTAGAAGAGGGCAGACACCCTGCAATAAGTCACTTCCTCTGTGACAGGAAAGCTCTCATCATCGCTTTATGTCTCCCTTTGGTGCTGAGTCGACCTCAGAGTTGCCATGGCAACAGATTGGGGGATTCCTAATTCTGATCTAGGCCACTGCGCACACATACGCTAAACACATGCGAGTGCATGGGTGCATGCAAACAAACAAACACACTTCCCAGTGAGTGAAACATTGTTTACCAATAGATTGTATGTCATGCTGTTTCCCTGCAGTTTTAAAATCAAATGTTTTGTGTCTGTATGTGCCACTGAAAGAATGTGTGAATGAGAACGCAACCATATCAACCATGTACCTATTTTTGCATCAGCACAACCATGCAAACCTGCAGCATCAGACATCAACCCGAGCGAAGGCACTGACGCACACATACAGACAAAAAAAAGACACGGCTCACCGGTGAAATTTGAAAACCTTTGTAGGAATATGTATTTAATTTTTAAACTCTACATACATTCATACATCTCTCAATTAGAGGAGCAGACAGTACGTGTGTGAAATCTGAATGTGTTTGTGTGTGTGTGTGTGTGTGTGTGTGTGTGTGTGTGTGTGTGTGTGTGTGCGTATGTGTATGAAAGGGTTGCAGGTCAGGGGTTCCAGCTGCCTTCTGCACGCCTGCATATTTATTATGTGCTTACAAAATGTGATGGAGACACATAATGAGTGACAGAGAGACAACAAACTGAGTGTGTATACATGTCTGAGTGCATAAATGTAGTATAAATGAATGGTGTGGGTCCATATGTGTACACAGGTATTTACTTGCTGTATACATGACCATTAGAGGTTGCACTGGCATGTTTTTGTATACATAACTCGCAGATAAAGGAGTATAATTTTGAATGAGAGCTGGATCCACTGTCAGGTTAGTCTATAAACATTTCAACAGTAAATCTTACTGATAATATATTTTGCTATTATAATCTGCATAGGTCCTGATTGGAAAACTTTGATATCCCTAGAAGGGGCATGAAAAATCACATTAACAGCGGCTTTTCTGATTACAATGAATAGGAGTTCACCGACTTGTAAAAATAAGTAGTTTTCGGTGCCCCTTATGAGTGGGTGGTTGTGTATCTGTGAGTGCATCTATGTTGCATGTATGTATTCATACATTATATATGTAAGTATGGGATGGAGTTGGTCAATTATGAGTGCATGAATGCTTACATACATGTGCCTCTTAGTATGACTGCATATGCAACTGCACACATACTTACAAATAGAATCACATATACGTAAGTGTAGTTATGGATGTGTATCAGGCATGCATGTAACCCTGCATTACGTTTTGTGTGTGTATGAATACATGACTGTGCGTGTGTGTGTGTGTGTGTGTGTGTTAGTCGCTGTCTTCTCTCTCCTGGGTCTCAGCCAGGGAGCTCTCATCAATATTCTCCAGGCTCTCAGCATGCTGGATGCTGAGCTCAGAGAGCGGGATGCTGGGTAATGTAGTCTGTTCGGGGTAGAGCCAGGGCTTGAAGCCGGGGTTGTGTCTCTGCTTCCACTCTGAATACTTCAAACAGGCTTTGGTGATCTTCTTCATCGCCTAAAAAGAAGAAAAAGTGGATGAACAACACAGGTAAGAAAACATAACAGTTTATTTTTTATAGATCTGTATTGATCATTAACAACTTCAGCTAGCAGAAAGGAAATGATTGTACTTGAATGCACAGACAATATTCATTGTTGGTCAATGCTCAGATAAGGCAGACGGGACTGAACAATACGACTATTGGTTTAAAAAGTTAAATCAAATGGTAATTTTTCTAGTAGGGCTGTCAATCGATTAAAATATTTAATCGCAATTAATCACATGATTGTCCATAGTTAATAGCGATTAGTCGCAAATTAATGGCACATTTTTTATCTGTTCAAAATGTACCTTAATAGGAGATTTGTCAAGTATTTAATACTCTTATCAACATGAGAGTGGACAAATATGCCTGCTTTATGCAAATATATGTATATATATTTATTATTGGAAATCAATTAACAACACAAAACAATGACAAATATTGTCCAGAAACCCTCACAGGTACTGCATTTACCATTAAAAATATGATCAAATCATAACATGGCAAACTGAAGCCCAACAGGCAACAACAGCTGTCAGTGTGTCAGTGTGCTGACTTGACTATGACTTGCTCCAAACTGCATGTGATTATCATAACGTTGGCATGTCTGTAAAGGGGAGACTTGTGGGTACCCATAGAACCCATTTTCAGGTCAAGGTACCCCTTTGAAGATGGCCATGCCAGGTTTTCCTGTGTGTTATTTAGCCTCCTTCGCGACAAGCTAGTATGCCATTTTTGATACCAATGGATTCCTTAGGTTTTCTAGTGTCATATGACACTATCTTCACTCAGTATCTTCACTCTGAGCTTAAAAATCGCTGCATGAATGCTTTAAAGAAATTAGTGGCATTACATTTACATTAATTTTCACATTATTAACGCGTTAACTTTGCAGCCCTAATTTTTATGTATCTAGAGTATGTACTATATTTCGAATTATAAATGAATCCTGATAAAACAAACCCAGACAGAAAATTATTTTTGTATATATTGGGTTGAAGTCATCAGCATGGTAATTTTCAGTGGGATTTGTGTATCTCGCTGAGCTGCTATTTTTTGCCCATCATCAAGGGATTCCTCCATCCCAGGCTGCTCTCCAGAGAATCTTTGCCTTAGTTCAACATGCACACACCCTCAAACAGACAAACAAATACTGAAAACAGTATGTTGCTGGAATGTGTAGGAGAGATTATAAATTGCTTGTATAAGTGCCTGGGGATTAACGCGTCGCCAAACACACACTCACAATCTGTATTAATCTGCAAAAGACTTACGCGAGGAGCAAGGAAGTGGGAAGACTTGTTGACAACCCACTTGGGTAACGAACCTGCAAAGAGAGACAGAGTGAACAGAGGAAGATGGAGAAAAAGTGTGAGAATGAAAGTGCGAGAGAGAGAGAGGAAGAGGAGAGAGGGCAAAATATAGAAGAGAGGGATTAAAAGTTTGCTTTATTACATGTCATGTCATCCAACATCAAAGTGGAGCTTTGTAACTTGCTACTCAACTGCAACACACATTAGAAACCAGTGAATAAAGACATTTACACAATTAGCACTTACATGCAAGAGTGTAACAGTCAAGAAGGGAATTAATGCGAGTATCAGATTAATGAATAGAAAAAGAGAGAAGAGGGACAAAGCGAGGCGGCACAGTGAAATAGACTGTCCTTCATATGGTTACTATGGCGACTCATTTTGACATAAAGGCAGGGGAATGAATCATTCATTAGAACTTTGAGCATGCGTTGAGCACCTGTGTGTGTGTGTGTCAGTGTACCTGTGTGTTTCAGTCTTGTTTGTGTATACTTCTATTCATTTCTGTATGAGTTTGTCCTTGTGCGATTTTGCTGTTGATTGCCTTTGTGTGAGTGCGTGAGTGTGTGTGTGTGTGTGAGTGTGTGTGTGTGTTAGTTACCTCGTGGATCTACCTGGGCCATGTAAGTGAGGGTACAATGGTTGGTTGGTCCCTGGCTCTGGACCATGTAGCCAGTTTGAATGGACACAGCTCGCACCTTGTCCTTTTTAGGAGGGTATTTCTGTAGAGACAATACACACACACAGATTGATATTGGAAATAACATCCATATTCAGTATACTTAAACAGGACAAGGAGCCAAGTAAAATCTTCATTAATTTTTGGTACTTCCAGATTTAAAGGGAATATATGTAACTTTTTACACATATAAATTGTTTTTTATTGCAAATGTGTGAACAGGTTGTAACCTAACCTAACAAATGAGACCTGCCGTGACTACGTTTCCTCTATCAGCCTGTAGACTGCTTTTTATGTGAAGGACTCGGGTCGGTGTCCCAGCGGATGTGACATCATGACGTCATGCACGCTCGCGTGGGCCTACTCTGTTCAGCGCAGCTACAGGGATTGCTAACGATAGCTAACGGTTGGTTAGAAATGGCGTCCGCTAACTCAAACAAACGACCAGCCTCCACCACAATCAGACTCCGACACAAACTCCACGGAAGCACAAAAAAAAGTGTTATGGGAGTCGGTGTGTGCACATGGGAAGTGAGTGGTGAAGCAAGAGAGAGAGAGAGAGAGCGGTGGCGAAACGAGCGAGCAATGGAGCAGAAGAGAGTTAGTTTAGCTTTGAGAATATCACGTGAATGTAAAGTGGAAGTTACAGTTTGTGCAGAAACTGACTGTCACTGACGCAACGGCCACAGGTGTCACTGTTAACAAGCAATTTCTGATTCTTACATTGAGTCCCTTTATTTAATCTATAATGTAAAAGACACACACATGCACCCAAAGCGGAGAAGACTCAGTAATCAATCCTAAAAAAAGCTTTTTGTGTCCACCTGTCAAATGGTCGACATACTATGTGCAGGGCGAGCATTCTGGGGGTTTTCTGTGATGTGTTTTCTGCTGCCAGTCAATCTGATTTCCTGCTTCACAGTCATATTTCTTATGCAAATCCAGTCCACACTACTCTGTGAAAAACAGCAGTAAAGGCTCACTAGTCCACTGCTGGCTCCTTTGACTGTATATATATATATATCAAAGATTATTATTCATGATGATAAAGTACAGTACTGGTTAGCCTGTGCTAATTAGGACAGGCACACTTAATAATCACACAGATCAGCGGTCTGCTAAAGAACCTTTATCAGATGAGAACTTCATGTAACTGCTTTATCATTTCCTGACTATTTGACTCCTATTTTTGGTGCCTGCACCTCTCTACTAGGAGGCTACATTGTAGGCATTTCTGCTGGCAGTACAATGACAGCTTTCATTACATCTGCAAGTTTCTGGGGAACATTATAATGTTCTGAGAAAATATAGAGTTTTTTTGACGAGACTAGAGGATTTGAAGCATTAGTCACCAATGAGGTGTCTCTCTACAGTCTTGACACATCCGCCATACCAGTAAACTCCATATCTGATCTGATAATCAGTCGATTAGTTGAGCGGCAGAACATGTACTTAAAGGAACAGTGTGTAACATTTCGGGGAATCTATTAGCAGAAATAGAATATAATATTCATAACTATGTTTTCATTAGTGTATAATCACATGAAACTAAGAATCATTGTGTTTTCGTTAGCTTAGAATGAGCCCTTCATATCTATATAGGGAGCAGTTCCTCTTCACGGAGTCCGCCATGTTGCACCGCCATGTTTCTACAGTAGCCCAGAACGAACAAACCAAACACTGGCTCTAGAGAGAGCCTTTCACATTTTTACATTACCTGAAGGCCACCGTAGTTCTCTGACACGCTTGTGAAACTGCGGTAACTTGAGCCGCAGAGTGTAAAGCAGTGGCACTGCCAGCCGCCGTCTGACTTCCGTTGCTCCTAAAGTAGTTATTATGTTAATGATGGCGTCTGAGCGAGGTGAACGGCGTTACCACGGTTTTGCACTTAGTGGCCCACGTTACCGCATTCTTGGAAAGGGAGGAGTGAGCAGAGGGGTACTCAGTTGGTTGCAATCTGCAACCACACCACAATGTTTTTTGGCTGTTGGTTAGACAAAACAAGCTATTAAGTCATCACTTTGGGCTCTTCTAACTTACAGTGGGCATTTGTTATTTTTGACATTTTATATATTCAACAATGAATCAACAAGACATAGAGTAGAGTCTACAGCCATGCTAGCAGGACTGTGAAGCTTACTGTACTGTACTGTAGGCACAGCGGTGCTTTGAACTAAACGTCAGCATACTAACATGCTCACAATGACAACGCTAACTTGCTGATGTGTAGCAAGTACAATGTTAACCATCTTAGTTCAGCGTGTTAGCATGATAATATTTGCACGAATCAGCTGAGGCTGACGGGAATGTCATTAGTTTCGCAGGTATTGTTTAAAAAATTCAAGGTATCACCAAAGTCAGTGGGCTTCATCCTCTGAGGACCATGAATGTCTGTACAAACTTTCATCCATCCAATAATAGCACTGCCATCCCTGGAGCCACGGTGCTAAAAGAGTGCTCAATAGATCAACTGATAGAGTACTCATTAGCTGTAGCCCTAATATAAATATAGGCCTCTCTTGCAAGAACAAGTTAGACTTAGACAGAAGTTAATTTATCATGAATGGATAGTTACATGCCTGGATTATTTGGAAGAGAGAATGCCAAATTGCTAAGCAAGTTAAATGATTTATTTTCCTCTCGGTCTGCCTGTCTTGTGTCGTGGACAAAGAGCTGATAGTGTTGCGTTATATATTCGAGAGATAACTTTTTTTTCTCCCCCTCTACCTTGACTTCATGTATGGAGTCGTCATGCAAAACAGTGATGTACATCCCGCGTGACTGGTGGAGGCTTCGGAGCCATAGACTATCGGAGCCCAGTTCTGCCGATAACGACAGTTTGTATAACTTACCATCGTTATTAATCATGGGATCGAGCACGAATGTAGTGTCAAATACAGTATAAGTGGATAGACTCCTGGCGGTGGACGTGTGAATTCAGCACTCCACTAAGGATCCCCTTCAGCTGCACTCCACAAGTCAAGCTCTCAAATTCTACTGATTATACAGATAGAGTGACCTTGGCTACTCAAACACACAGCCATGCACACACACACACACACACACATGGAACACACACACGCAACATCTATTATGTTCGTAACCACTCATTGGTGCAGGAATGCGGAAGGGAAGGCGGAAGTCGACAGCTAAGAGTCACATGAGAGGTCTTATCCTTTTGTAAACATTATACTAGTGAGTGAAACTGAGAAACAGAAACAGAGAGGGAAAAGGGGACAGAGAAAAGCAAGAAAGACAGAGAAGAAAAGACAGGAAGACAGATCGAGAGAGGTACAACTGAAACGATTACTCAGTTAATTGATGAGTTGATTGTCAGAAAATGAATCTGCAACTATTTTGATAAAGATTTATCAAATAGAGGTGCAACTAACGATTATTTTCATTATCGATTAATCTGTTGATTATTTTCTCAATTAGTTGTTTGGTCTATAAAATGTCAGTAAATGGTGAAAAATGTTATTCAGTGTTTCCCAAAGCCGAAGATGACGTCCTAAAATGTCTTGTTTTGTCCACAACTCAAAGATATTCAGTTTACTGTCATAGAGGGATAAAAAAAAATACTCAAACCGATTAATCTATTATCAAATAAGTAGGTTTTCTGCCAAATATTATCTGGCTCCAGCTTCTCAATGGTAAAGATTTGCTGCTTTTCTTTGTCTTATATGATAATAAAGTGAATATCTTTTGGTTTTAGACTGTTAGTCAGACAAAATAAAAGCTGTTTAGGACATTGCAAAATGCGTTTTTGTCTATTTTCTGACATTTTATAAACCAGACAATCAATTAGTCGAGAAAATAAGATTAATCACTAATGAAACTAATTGGTTTTTGCAGCCCTAGAGAGAGGTGATGAGTACAAGCTTTTACACAGGATAGTGCTTGTCCTCTTCTTCCTGTTGGAAAAGAAACACAGAAATACAGCCAAAGTACAAGGCTGAGGTTTCAGGCCTCATTCCAAACTGAAAGTCACTCACGTGGTCTCAGCGCTCTCTAATCAGTCTGTTGGTTTTACTGGCCTTAGGCATACAAATGCTTCAGGTTCTTAAAAAGCACAACTGGAAGCTGAACTACAAACACAATGTATTCAACTGAATCTAATTAACTACCCTACACTTACACTGAAGCAGTGCCAGCACACAGTACATCTATCATTCTCCCAGGTAAAAGCATTAAGTGCAGGATGTATGGGGGTGATCTCTCTTTGGAAAGGTGCCAAACTCTCTTTACTTCCTGGATGCAGTGGTTGTTTTAAATGACTGACACAAACACACACACAGATTTATATTGTTGCCTTTGCACAAATATTTAAGGATTTATTTTCACATAGCACAACGCCCTTAAGCGTTGCAAAACCGGATCAACGTTCATGACTGCTCACCCAATCAATGTGCATTCATTTCAAAATGGGCCATTTGTTTCACAATGCACCTTTAAGCACATATGAGTTAAATAGAGGTAAGTGAGCAGGGCCCCAGCTGAGCTTGTAAAAGCCCTGTATGTGTGCGAGTGTGTGTGCGTACTCACGACATGTTTGACAGAGTAGTTCATGATGATGTAATCTTTCCCCATTGGCAGCCAGGAGCGAAGCGTGACGACATCGCGGTTCCGAAGAGGACTCGGACACTTCCCTGTTAACACAGAAGATACATCTGATGAACAAAACATTAACGTACTGTTGATCAATGTGCACTTTATGTGTGTATCTGCTTCCCGACACAGCGACAAATCATATTAGTGACAAATGAATGCTTTCTGTAGACAGCATATGTTTACAGTCGAGTGTGTAACATACATGAGTAGTAACCGACATCCGCATTGACCGTAAGTTTCCCGATATCGAAGGTCTCGATGACGTTTGTGTCCCATTTCCTTCTGTATTCAATGTCATGGAGAACGTCGTACATGGTCTCAGCTGACACGTCCTTACACACCATCCGACACTGAGAGAGAGAGACAGACAGTGTTAATTTTTAGGCAATAAAGAAAATGTACATAGCCGAATAATAGACTAAACTAGATTTATTGAGTTTATCATACGAAACTCATGTTATTGCACTGATCACGCTATATCCAGTGCAAGCTACAAAGTGAGAAAATCCATTCGATTTTAATGAAGCTGCATCCCATAAATGAAGGGTAAAGTACTGTGCTGTTGTTGAGGAGAGCTGCAGAGTTTGTCGGCATTCATTGGGTGTGAAACAAACAACAAACCCTGTGAACACATCAAAAACGAGCACAAAATTCAACATCCACACTTAATCTGATGTGCAAACAGAACAAATAAATAAATCAAGAGGATGTGTGTAAATACAAGTGTTGAGGGATCCTGAATGCACTCAGTTTGAAAGAAACACACACACAAGCACACACAAATGGCAACTGACGTGTAAACAATTAGACATCAGATGTTCAGAGAGTATCAGTGTCAGCGAGCAGAGAAAGAGACAGTACGTGTGTGTGTGAGAGAGGAAGAGAAAATTAGGAGAGAATCAAGAGACAGTCCACTAACCACAGATGAGTCATTACTAGACCTGAGCTCTAAAATGGAAAAACACAATCAGTACAGGACAGAGACAGACACAGACACGTACCCAGTCTGTCAAACGGTATGTGAAAGTGAAGGGGGAGCAGGACTAGGCCTGTCACCATAACTATTTTTGTTGGACCATATATCCCAGACATAATTGTGATAAATGTAATTTTGAGACCATTTTATGTCACTGATATAATGATAATATAATAGCATAATAATGTAAGTACATCCTTTCAAAGAGCAAGGAACTTTTAATTCTTAAGAATATTTCAGACATTGGAGGTGGAAAGTGAAAAAAATGATGTTTGAATATTCATTCTAAAAAAATACATCGGTTCGAACTATTTGAATATCTAGCATCCATCCATCCATCGGGCTGATAGGTAAGTGGTTTCTTTACATGACGTAACGTAGCGCCTACTGTTAGGACACGGTGTCGCTCTCTATGGCCGAGTTCTCCGCCATCGTTACGGTTGTTGTTGAACTATTCCTTGTTCAGCTTGACCTAACGTTATATTTCATTTTCAATTAATGAAAGTGACGTTGTGTGACTCCCATCATGCATCACTCAGTGCACGTGAGGCAGACAGTCGCAGTAGTGGTGCTTTTTTTTCACAATATAATATTGATTTTCAATAATAGTGTTTTTTTTTACTATTAAAATATATATTCTAATTTAGAATATTCGTTGACAGCCCTAAAACAAACGCATAACCGTAACACAACGGGCATTATAGTGGTTGGCAAAAATGATCAAGGTCATGTCCATATATCGTACGATAAGTTGATAAGTCAGGCCTAAGGGGGGTCTGATTTTTAGACCTTCAGAGGCCATACACGTCCTAGACTCTACTTTAAAAAAACGTCACATAAATTATAGGGATGACATTTCAAAGCAGAATCTAAGAGGAATTAATTGTTTATACATCTGTTCTTGTTGATTTGGAACAAGTATGGTGTAGTGTGTCATGGTGTATTAATGAAACCATAGGGACTCCTGCTGCCTATGTCAGCTTTTGGAGTAGATAGCACTGTACATACACCCTGTGCAAAGAGAGGTCTGCAGCCCTCGAGTAAAGCTGTTACTACAGTTACAATTGCCAGGGGGAATTAGTCTTAATAATAACAACAACAAAGAACGACAGAACAATGGAGGACAAGAGAGACTCAAAGAGAAGCAAAGTGAGAGGCCAAGAGAGCCCGAGAGAAAAAACAGATCAAGGGAAGAAGAGTAAATGAGAAAGAAATGGACCGAGGCTGGTTGTCTGTCCCAGATGACTTTAACTCCCATTACAAATCAGTCCAGGAGGATAAAAACTCAATCTGCACCATCTTCTTTCCCTTGTTCCCCGAGGGCTTCATTTAAGAAAATGATCACCAACTTTATGCTACATTTGGCTGAACAGCTCTCTTTGGTGTAACAGCACAAAATATGCACTTGCCATTTTAAAACGTGTTATCTGAAGTGCTCAATCAGATATGAATCTGCAAAATCTTTTACTAACCACAGACTAATAATTCTGTCATAAGAAAGAGTAAAATAACATGACTAAGGGTCTACAGCCATGCTAGCAGCTCTGTGAGGACGTATATAGGCACAGCAGTGCTAACATGTTCTGACAATACTAACATGCTGCTGTTTAGCTGGTATAATGTTTACCATGTTTAGCATCTTAGTTTAGCGTGTTAGCATGCAAACATTTGCTTATTAATGGTACTGACAGACACACCAAAAAGTCACCATTTCAGAAAGACCCACAATAAGTGAAGTTAATTGTCCCATTTTGTCTGCCAACCCACTTGTTCAAGGAATTGTATTTTACTCCAATACAACAATATCACTGTGTGCACTGTATGTGAGAGCTATGCTCACTTGTTGCTGTTGTTAAAATCTATTTCATATAGCCCTTAGACATAGCCACAATCTCACAGAGCTTCACAACCAGCCAAACTGTGAATCAAAAGAAATTGAAAGTGCTAAATTGAGTATCATGTAGGAGGCCAGGGAAGAAGTCAGTCTGTCAGGTTACAAAGATGAGCTCCTTGCCTGTTTAAATGGCATTAGTGATCTGTAGAGTCATCTGATACTGATTTGCCTAAACTAATGCAATGTCAGTCTATTAGAAACAGTTACAACTTTTACAAATATTCTGTTACGCCGAATTCACACCAGACCAGCGGCGAAGTGCGGCCTGCAGCGAGCTGCCGTGCAATATCTATGAAAGGCTGCAGTGGCCGCTCCCGAGCTCTGGCCGTTTGATTTTGCAGCGAAGTGCGGCCAAACTAAAAGTTTGGAAAAGTTCAACTTTTAGCGGCAAAGTGCGTCCAGAAAGTACCCGCAGCCAACCAGTTAACAGATCTTATGACATGTTGACCTATGTTACAGAGAATTTCTTTCCACCTGAAACACATGAATACGCCTCCCGGCCACAGAAAAGTGCAATTATTGCAGCGAGCTGTAGCCTATACAGTATGATGGGATTTTCAAAATAAAGTGTACATTAACTGTGCCAAAGCCATGTTTGTTGCCACAGCAGAAAAAATACTGCAAATATTAAATGTATTATATCTACAGAAGGCAATCATAAGCAAATAATGACAGTACACCAGTATCGGTAAGGTCTCCTATTTGATATCCGCGTGTGTGTGTGTGTGTGTGTGTGTGTGTAGACAGATTGGCAGAGAACTTGTAGGTCAGAAAAGACCAGCAGGGAGAATAATGGATGTATTGTGTCCACAAGCAAACTGAAACAGGAGTAGGAGGACAAAGGCAAACCAAATGAAAAGGCAAGAGAAGAGAACTGTAGGGAGCGAAAGACACTCAGTGCAGAATGAAGACATACAGCCAGCTAAGTACACGTGTGCTTAATTCTATTACACACTAATTCAGTGAAGTCAACAGATGAGGCAAGGAGACGGAGATAGAGGCGGGTGAAAGGGAGTTCAGAGAGATAAAGCAGAGATGGAGGGAGACAAAGAGGCAGACAAATAGGTGCACAAAGAATATGTGTGTGCGTGTGAGTGGTGAGTCTTTTCTTCATGCCTGGTCCGAGTCCGCAGTGGGCGCCACTGCCCACTCCGAACACCTAATGACCTCTGACCCCTGAACATCCAACCCACTCCACCCACTACTCATTCTCTCCCTTATTCCCTGTCTCACCCACTCTTCTTCTCTCCTCGCTCTGTCCCTGCAACACGTCAACTCTCATCATTTGCTCCTCTGGGTGCTGATACATGATTGAGGAAGACGATTATGATAAAAAAAAATGGAGGAGCGCGTGTGTGATTCAGAGCCGGGCTTCCCTGTGTGCCAGCAGGGGAGAAAGCAAACCCAGTGAGGCAGTCTGACAGTTTGTCAACTAGAGTAAACAAAAACCACCAACACACTAACACCCACCCACGCATTGTGCATTGTGTGGAGTCATGTGCTGACAAATGATACGATGTTGATGATGATGACAGCTACAGCTGTGATTACACCGTGATACCACAAGTCATTATTGATGAACATGGCAGTGGCGATGACTACGAGGATAACGGGGCTGATGATGATTAGGCCGCTAATGATAATGATGATTGTCAGTCTGTTCTCTCTCTCACTTACTCTCTGATTTGGATATATCGCTTTTTCTTCACTGCTATTAATGCTATAGTGGAGAGGGGAAACAGGAAGAGAGGAAGAGTCTCAACACATTAACCATTCGACATGCATCAGCAAAGATGCATGCTTTTATTTCGTCTATAAATAGATGAGCTGTATCTGTGGCATCGCTGGATGCCCCTAGCCTTACCCACACACCTTTGAGCATGATCCATACACACTGCCTACCTACCGTATTTACACACCACTACATTAATGTCATCATTTTGTGAAGAGGAATTAATAAACTTGTGCCATGTCAGAGTTTGGATGAAATGAGAGGCAGATTGACTGTTTGTCAGACTAATAGAAAACAAGAGATAGAGAATGTATTGTATTATATACAGTATGAATTATATTTATATTTTTTAACTGCAATGTCTACATTTCATATCTTAAAAAGACCAGTGTATAACAATTAGGGTGATCTATAGGCAGAAATGGGATATAATATTAATGAGTATGTTTTCTTTAGTGTATAATTACTGGAAAATAGGAAATGTTGTGTTTTTATTAGCTTAGAATGAGCCATTTATATCTATATAGGTCCTCTTCACGGAGTCCGCCATGTTGCACCGCCATGTTTCAACAGTAGCCCAGAACGGACAAACCAAACTTTGTTAACTTGTCCTGCTTGGGCGAGAGTCGATAACGTTACTCGCTCCCGTCGCCGCCGCTCCTTCTCTCTTGCTTCATCACTCACTTCCCACGTACACACACACTCTAAGCACCCTTACAACAACTGGCTCTAGAGAGGGTTATTCATGTTTTCACATCAGCCACCGTAGCAATCCTAAACGCTTGGCACACGGGAGAAGTTGTAATCTGCAACTTCACCGCTAGATACTGCCAGGTCCTTAACATTACACACTGTTCCCTTAAAGGACAGGTTTAACAGATACATCACTTAAACACTTGAAATGTACAGAAAATGTCTGAAATGTCACTCTTAAGCATAGTGCCACCTCTACGCACTGGCTCTGCTCCAAATTACCTACGCTAGTCTTACAAAAAGTGGCTCTAGAGAGGGCCATTCGTGTTTTTGCGTCGTCCACCGTAGCTCTCCAACACGCTTGGCACACGGGAGAGGCTTCAGTTGGTTGTAATTTCCTCATCTCACCGCTAGATACAGCCAGATCCTACACACTGGACCTTTAAGTTAACTTTACTTATATACTGTATATATAAGAGCAAAATAACATTTTTTTTTCTGTTTGTATTTTTAAGTTAAACTTTACCAATTTATATTTATATATTTTATCACGATGTCACAGCGTTACCCAGCGCTGTATACACATATCTTTACTTATTGTGTGTACATGTTTTGTTGTTATTTCACACTTGCTTTGGCAATGTAAATGTGTATTTACCATGCCAATAAAGCCCTTTTGAATTCAAATTTGAATGATGCAAAATAAAGCTCCTCCAACTGTCGTATTTACATAAAGATAAAGTGGCAGGTTTAGATACAGTAGGAGCCCCACTGAAATCCTAAATGTGTGTCTTTGTGCACTTTCTACTTCTCTCTGTTTGCAGAGCTGTCCTGAGGAAACACACCTGTCCTTACCCTCTGCACACGCGCACACACACACACACACACTTTTTATTCCCAGCTGATGCAGACGTGATACACCTCTCCTTCTGCACACAGGACATACCCTGAGGAATCGCACAGGCAAATGAGGCTGATTTACACCATCCTGATTGGCCCATTCACTACACACACAGACACACACACACACACACACCCGGCCTCACAGGTACGAAGATACAGTAGATAGTGGGGGGCTTAGAAAATCCCTCAACTGTTGTTACCCCTGCACACCCATTGGCACACAGACACACACCCATGCATGCACACGCACCACTTTATTTAACAAAGTAAACACCTGGTGGCTTGCTCACGCTCCTTGTACCCGGATACACCAGCAGGAAAGCACACACACGTTTGCACAGAGGACAAAGTATCCCAGTAATCAGATTTTTATGTCAGGTCAGAACAGAAAGTACTTTAAAAGTCAGAAACGTGGAAACAACCTCCCAAAAAACTGTCAGCTGTGAAGCAAAATGTCTTAAAGTATAAATGACGACACTACAAGAGATTTTGAGCCAGTTAAGCACTAAATTGCCAGTCAGTCAGGTCTGAGGCTAAGTGGAGACTGTAGTGTACATTGGCAAAGTGAACTGCAAGTACAACAGTGATATCTTTTTTTATATATTGATCAATTTTAATAAATTCCAGGGGGCTGTCGTTCCCAATTGCTACTTGATTTGATTTGATTATTATTGTGTCATGCATACATAATATGCCAAACCCAAACAGGCTTACAAGACACCATTATTTAGAAAATAAAGAAAAAGACAAAGGCAGAAACCAGAGTAGCAACATAATTTACAAATAGTACTAAACAAATCGACCATCCTAATGTTTTTTCCAAGCTTGAGAAACAAAAGTAGCCACTTATAAGCATTCAAATTAAATAGCAAATCCATTCTGTCATCATCTGAGCACCAAAACATTTCTGGATATTGAACAGACATTTCATTTAAAATAGATATTTTTTAACTCATCATAGTATGGACAATACAAAAGAAAATGTGATTAAATTTCAACTTCTCCTAATTTATATGTTAGAATTGGTGGCAAGATGCAGAATAAGTCGAACTTTCCACATTGTTTGGATGAAAATCTTTCACTATTTGCTCAATTAGTTATATACAACCTCAGTAAATATACAGTATGTGAATGTACTGTAAGAAGGCGACTTAAGACAGCCAGTCAAGGCGAGACATGATCGCCTGCTGAGCCAACAAACCACATCATGGCTTACAGCACTTAATTTTATTCAAATAATTGATGATGTTCTCTAACTATATAATTAAAAAAGGAGCTGAAAGTTGTATCAAACTGTCACTTCATATCTTAACGTGCGTGCAAACTACTTCTTTAAATCATCTATTCCCATGTATGTATGTTTTTGCCACAAATGTGCTGAATTAGTTTTTTTGTCTAGGTCTCTGTCCCAGAACTATTAATGACAAGGTCAAATATAATGTGTTAGACGGTACGCAGCAGTTTTTCCACAGCTTAAAGTGACACAGCTGTTCTGGTGGCGCCTCCACATCGACTCCCAAGACAAACATTCACATCTGAGATCAACTGCCACGACTGCTATTTGACTTGATAACAAAGTTTGCTCATCAAGTACTTTCACATGCCTGTCACGATATCATCTTACCTAAACAATCATCAGGAAGGAACTACATTTTTTTTTTCATCGTATTAATGTCAAACTGGAGTGCAGTTCTAGGGCAGGTTAATCATTGAGTTAATAAAATATCTACAAATAATGACAATTTATCAGAGCCCAAAATGATGTATTTAACCTGCATATTTTGTCATAAACCCAAAGATATTCAATTCAGAATAAACTGAAAAAAGCAGCAAATCCTCAAATTTCAGAAGCCATAACCACTGAATAAAAACTTTGATTCATAACTGAACTCATTGATTTATTTTCTGTCTATTGACTATTCTTTTCACCCAAAGTCAGTTCTATTGTCTATTGTACTATTTCAGATTTTCTTCACTTCCTTGTGCTGTCAAATGACAAACGGCATGCAAAACCAAATCCACATGAAGTCAACAGAGCGACCTGACACATTATACTCAACACTACCTTATGTGCTTTTGGACAGAGACCTGAAAAATAGTTTCACTGGCAGAGGATAATAGTGTCTAAACCTGCCTCCTGAGGCTCTCACTTCTCTATAGTACCATAGTGTGCATCAGGCATAGATTCACAACCCCACCACTGAACACATCTATAAATAGATTAGTGAATCTAACACAGGATATGTTCACTAAACAGTGATATTAAAAAGAAAGCCACACACTGCAGGCTTTACAGTTGCACTGTTTGCATCATATTGGGACTATTAACTCACCCCATTTTTTTGTGTTAGGGATGCACTGATACCCGATTGGATATCAGGCCGATACTGACTTAAATAGCTGGATTGGGTATCAGTGACAATGGGACTGATCAGTTAAATTCAAGTCTATGTTTATATACATTACTGGCATTTCAATTTCTGTTTAAGTTTTGACCAATTTGTTGCTGCATTAAAAAGGAAGATTTTTTTACCAAATTGCTGGTGTACGATTAGTTTTAATAATAAATAACATTTCAGTAAATTTATATCTATTTATTTATTTGTTATATTTTGTTTTACAAAGTTAGGAAAGCGATGTTTAAGTAAAGCCTTAATTGCCTTACACATAAAAGACTGATCCCAGTCACTTCCACACAGTGAGGCTTACAGCTTATTAATTAAACACTGTCTATACAGCTATACCTGGGTTTTGGGTATCGGCCGATACAGAGTACCGATCCAATACCCAAAACCCAGGTAGCGGTATCGGGACTGAAAAGGTCGGATAGGTGCATCCCTAGTTTGTGTGGGACAACATATATAGTATGCTGTGTCATCTACATACAATACAATTCTTTGAAATGCAATAAGCCGTTAGTGGGTTGGAGAAGCATCTGCAGCTACCTGCATGCAGCAAAAAGCAGCAGTTCAAGCATGTCAGCAGTTTGAATCATATGGGAATTTAGAAAAAAGCACTTCCCTGCCAACTGGATTATACAGCAGGGTTTCTTTATTCCTAACTATACAGATCTAATTTACACTTTTGTTGTATTTTAACATATTCTAGGGGCTTTGCACTATATCTTGTGTTTCATCATACCTGAGGTTTCTTTATTCCCAACTATATAGATCTGCAGCTGTCAGACTCCACAACCAGCACTGCTCCCAGTAGACCACATACACACCAAAAAACTGACAAGAACTGCACTTTACTGTACACCATCAGTACTACTCAGGTGTAATTCATACTGTGCAATATCATTTTCCACTTGTGCAATTTTGTTTATAGTCTGTTTATTGTCAATACTGTATATACTGCTCCTATTTTTTATACTTCCTTCTATTTAAATGGTTCATATTTTGTTACACTTTGTTTAGCTCTTTTTTTTTTTTACTGTGTTAGCTGATGCATCTTGTTTTTTGCACTATCCCCTTTGCTGCTGTACACTGCAAATTTCCCCACTGCAGGACTAATACAGGAATATCTTATCTTATCTTATCTTATAAAACATTATGAATCATATTTCTAGTGTCGTGATTACTTGTTTCTAATTAACCAGCACTGCTGCCAGTAGACCACATACTTACCAAAAACTGACAAGAGCTGCACTTTACTGTACACCAACTGTCTATCAGTACTACTCAGGTGTAATTCTCACTGGCAATATCATTTTCCACTTGTGCAATTTTGTTAATAGTCTGTTTATTGTCAACACTGTATATACATGTTTCACTTTGTTTAGCTCTTTTTTACTGTGTTAGCTGATGCATCTTGTTTTTTGCACTATCCCCTTTGCTGCTGTACACTGCAAATGTCCCCACTGCAGGACTAACAAAGGAATATCTTATCTTATCTTATCTAATTTACACTTTGTTGTATTCTAACATATTCTAGGGACTTTGCACGATATCTTGTGTTTCATATATACCTGAGGTTATAGTCTCACCTTGATTTTGTGGATGGACTTCCCTTCCTCCAGACCCTGAGTCCACACCGTGATGCCTCCCTTGTTGTGGTTCACACTCCAGCCTTCCTCGCACAGACACTCCGCCTTGAAGCTGGCAAACGCCCGGTCGTCCGGGATGGTCACAGTGTGTCCAGACATGGCTTGTTACCGAGGAAGAGGAGGGTGGAAGAAGAGAGAGAGAGGAGGGTATATGAGACTCCTGTTGGGCCCAGAGCAGACACTGAAGAGACAGCCAGCCACTCTTTTCCTCCTTCTTCTTCTTTTTCTTCTGTGGGAATAACTTGTGTAATTCAATTTCCTTCTTTGCAAGAAGCTTTTTGTAGGCTGCACCAGGTCTTGTGATGATGATGTACGTGTTCAGGGAGGTGCAAACAACCGCAATCCAGCCTGCACAAACTAAACCAACAGAGAGGTGTGTGTGAGCAGCACAGGTGAGAGCACACACAGAAAAAAAGAAGAAGTGTTAAAAAAAATGAGGATAGATGAATCAAATGTGCCTTTATAGTTGCATCAAGGGGGTTGAATAAGTTGTCAGCAGTCCTCACAAACAGCCGCTCTTCAGACGAACCATATGTTTCTGTTTCCGCTCAGGTCTCTCTCTCTTTCTCGATGTCTCCTCTCTCTTTATCTGTCTCTCTCTCTCTCTGTGCGTCTTTTCTCAATCCTCTCCGTGCAGCTTGATGATCATGTGCAGCAGCTCTCCATCGCTGCGTCGCTGCTGTGGCAGGTGGTGGAGGAGATGCGGTGAGAAATAAGAGGAAGAAGAGGAGGAGGTGGAGGAGGAGGAGGAGGAGAGAGAGAGAGAGCAGGAGGAGGAGGGTGAACAGGCAGGAGGCGACGCAGGGACGACTACAGTGGAAACGCCTCCCTGTGATGCCTTCAGGTGCTGCTCGTAAAGCTCTCATCTCTGCCTAGTGGAGATATTCTGTTATAAATTATAGTTGATTGGAAACTTGCAATAAATAATACTAGCCTATATATATATGCCTATATTTATTTGGTGTAGTTCATTTTAGCCTATTTAAAAGGCACAGTAGCTGAAATATACAACAAAGACATTAAATGCCACATCTGGTATTTAAGTTAATAACTTGGCTATATTGTTGGCTTGGCAATAATAACCTGCATCTTCAACTGGTCAAAACGGGCTTAACAATTATAATAATAATAAACTTTATTTATATAGCACTTTTCTAAACAAGGTTACAAAGTGCTTTTCAGAAAAACAAAACAAAACAATAAATCAGCAAAGAAAAAAATACAATCAACAGAGGGATCATAAAAACAAGACACATCTGGGGGTAAAATACAAATTAGAAAGCAGAATAAAATGGCCAGATTGAAAGTACCACATATTGTTGTTGGTCCTGGCTGTTTTGAATCAGTTTGTTTTATGAAAACACTTTTTAAAGGTAGCCTAACTTACTCAATGGTGTTTTTAACCACTAAAAGCACTATGGAGCAATATTTAGCTTTAATGCTAACTCTTTAGCCAATTAACGTTAATCAGAAACCGATGGCAACAATTATAGACTGTTATTAACATTTTTGCTTTGGTAGGCTACACACCAAGTAGCATGAAGCTATCAAATTATGTTATGTTCACATAATTGAATAAAGTGAATAAAACTTAAAGGTCCCATATCCTGCTCATTTTCAGGTTCATTCTTGTATTTTGGGTTTCTATTAGAACATGTTTACATGCTGTAATGTTCAAAAAACCCTTTATTTTCCTCATACTGTCAGCCTGAATATGCCTGTATTTACCCTCTGTCTGAAACGCTCCGTTTTAATGCATTTAAAATGGAATTGCAACGGAATTGCGTTGCTAGGCAACAGTTAGGGTCCATGTTTACTTCCTGTCAGCTGATGTTATTTACATACACTGCAACAGGAAATAAACTGGGACACATTTAGAATGTTTAAAACTGTGTAATGATCTATATATATTGTATATTTGTGACATCACAAATGGACAGAAATCCTAACGGCCTTCAAATGCGCAATTTCTGAATACGGGCTGTGTGTATTTCTCCGTATATTGAGCCTTTTGATAGTTTAACAGTATTTATACAGCACTTAAACCTGCTTTATAATGTATAAGACTTGAAAATTTTACTTTTTACAATATGGGACCTTTAACATTTTTGCATTGGTAGGCTACACATCAAGTAGCATGAAGCTATCAAATTATGTTATGTTCACATAATTGAATAAAGTGAATAAAACTTAAAGCTTACTGGCTAACTAGCATTAAAGCGGTTGTCGATTTTGGGAACCTAGCCTAGCTAAATTTGCTAATTTAAGCCTATTTTGTTAATGGGAACAAAATAATTTTTTGTTTCATCAAAAGTAATGAGACAGTGGTGAATGAAATACATCAAATTAACGTTATAGACTCACATTTGGTACATTTTTTAATGTCAAAATTGGCTTACCTGTTGACCCAGGAATTGCAGGTCAGGTGTGGAGGGAGGGTGTTTTCTGTCATGTCACAAGAGTTGTGTCGTTAGTGTGAAATTGCCAAATACTGGCCACCTTAAACTCTATTTTCAAGAATTAGTCTATAATAAGAAGCTGCAATTTTTTTTTTCTACAGCTTAAAAATGCAAGTAACCCCTGTATGGTTACTGTTTGACTGTCGTTTTCATATTCCCGACAGAGTATGAACGCAACCCGCGCTATCACACCACACACACGCACATTTTTTGCAAACTTGTTAGTTTACTGAGCAGCGGGGGCGCGCCTGGCTCCTGTTGGCTGACGTGGAAAGTACCTATTTGGGAGTTTTCACCTGTCTTGCCATACTTCCTTATGAATCGCTGGAGTTATCAGTTACAACAAACTCACATACTGAGAACAATTACATTTCCTATAATGCAATATGTTTGTAGTGTCACTGTGTATCTGTTATATTCCCTCACTCTGCTTGCCTGCCTGTCTCCATCTATTTTTCACTCAGTCTGTCGTGTCATTTTTTCTCCATCCCTCTCCCTCCTTTCATCTTGGAGTGTGTAAATCCATTATCAGCCTCCTTCACTCACATTTAATCTGTGGGTGTTCTCACGACATCCTGAGGCCCTCCTAACTTCCCATCCTAACTTACATTTTCTTCTAAGAAACACACACACTTGTAGGTATGTTTGTGTAAACATATAAAACAAGTATAGGCCATGCAAGTTTTTTTTATGTGATGAAATGTTTTAATGTTACACCCATCACAGAGTAACCTTGTCATTTACCCTTACCAAAAAGAAGTTTATTCAAGTGTGCTACTTCTTCTAAACTTAAAATAAGTACTTTCAGTTTACTTTTTATGTACTTATCAGAGATATACTTGACACAAGTATACTTAAGTATACTTGGCTCATACTGACAAGTATACAGAAAAGTATATTTGGTTTATAGTCCTACTTGTACTTAATCTTTTGATTGAGATATACTTAAGAAAAGTATAATGAAGTATTCTTGAGTAGCAGAATACTAAAAAGTGGGCTACAAGTGTACTTGCAGTATAAAAAATATTAAACTAGTAGTTTACTGATGGTATACTTTAAAGTGCACTTTCATAAACTATAAAGGGCTACAAGTATATACAAATATACTTACAGTATAAAAAAAAACGATTAAACTAGTAGATAACTGAGAGTATACTTTAAAGTGCAATTTCATAAACTAAAAAGTGGGCTACAAGTAAACTGGAAAAACAAAGTTCGGAAACTTGTGTTTGGTGGATTATTTCTCTGTTGTTACAATGCTAATTGGCATTGTATTTTACATGGCTGAAAGCCTGTTTATTTACCTTCGCAATGATGTCCAACTTGTAAGGATCATGCATTTGTGGGATGAGCAGCACAGCTGATTATGTGGGTAGCGCCCAAGAAAAATTTGCCAAAATGCTCCGTCAATGGTAAACAGTGTATTCTCCTGTTGGTATTGACTCTTGTTTTGAGTTGTTTGGTGGATTGGATGATTGAACTCTCTATCAGTAACAAAGAACAAACAAGACATATTGGCTATTTTACACTTTATTCATTTAATACACCGTCAGGAGCCTGAGTAGCGGTGGAAGATCCATACGCAGCCACAACAGCCTGGCACCTCCTCCTCATGCTGGTCACCAACCTGGTCACACGTTGCTGTGGGATGGCGTTCCATTCCTCAAC
>CAKAKR010062313.1:0-21638 GCA_916700685.1 Adelosebastes latens
ATGAAATTTTCGACATACTGTACTATGACTTTTTTTTCATGAAATTTTCGACATACTATACTATGACTTTTTTCATGAAATTTTTCGACCTACTATACTATGACTTTTTTTCATGAAATGTTTCGACATACTATACTATGACTTTTTTTAATGAAATTTTTCGAAATACTATAATATGACTTTTTTTTAATGACATTTTTCGACATACTATACTGACTTTTCATGAAATTTTATGACCTACTATACTATGACTTTTTTTCATGAAATTTTCAACATATACTATGACTTTTTTTCATGAACTTTTTCGACATACTATACTATGACATTTTTCATGAAATTGTTCAAAATACTATACTATGACTTCTTTTGATGAAATTCTTCGACATACTATATTATGACTTTTTCGATGAAATATTTCGCCAAACTATACTATGACTTTTTTTTAATGAAATTTTTCGACATAGTATACTATGACTTTTTAATTTTTTCGACATGCTATAGTATGAGGTTTTTTTTATTTTTCCAACATGCTATACTATAACATAGTTTTTCGACATACTATAGTATGACTTTTTTAATTTCTTTCGACAAACAACACTGACTTTTTTTGACATACTATAGTATTACTTTTTTCGAAATACAATACTATGACTTTTTTGAAATACTATAGTATGACTTATTTATTTCAACATACTATACTATGAAGTTTTTTTTAATTTTCTACATACTATACTATGACTTTTTTTAATTTTTCGACAAACTATACTATGACTTTTTTTTCAACTTACTATACTATGACTTTTTTTCGACATATTAAGGAAACATGCTAAATTGAAATACTGGCTTCTCAGACAACAATGCTATAACCAGTTTGTTCTCCTTTGAGATTTCCATTCCAGTTCGGAACGTTTTTTTTGTTTTGGCCGACGTGATCCCGTCCACTGGCCATATAAACACCCCTTTGTCACATATGAAACAAATTGGCAAGCAAACATAGCCTTCTTCAGCCATGGAAGCAAGCAAACAAACTGGATCAACAGAGATAACATAACATTAGATTCTACCGACCTGAAAAGCCTCGGCATATCTGTCTGTGGTCCGTGTGCAGCTGGGTTATCAAGGCAGCGAATATTTGAGACACACAGCCGGTGAAGAAATTTTGACTACTGCTGACCAGAAGCTAACATGGTCGTGTCTAGAAGGTAACCCTCAAATTGCGAACATTTGCGCTAACTCTTATCAGTCACAGCTGAGGAGCGGACAGGCCACAGCTCCAATGATTTGAATTTGGAATGCAGTACCCATTTTAAAACGCTAGCTGTCAGTGCTACATATTGCCCCTTTAAATTTTCATGAATTTTTAATGACATACTGTGAATTTTTTATGGAATACTATACAATGACGTTTTTACGACATACTACATTATGACTTTTTAATGACATTTTTTATGGCACACTATACTGTACTATGACTTCTTATGACATACTAGAATATGAAATTTGTATGACTTTTTTAGGGCTTCCCTCACCTTATAGTGCTTCTATGACATTTTTTATGACATTTTTTGTGACATACTAACCCAATTAATAATTTCACGACCCCTCACATTTATCTTGTGACCCTTTGGAAGGGCCAAACCCCTCGGCTTGGAACCACTCAACCAAACTAGCTGTATATAAAGTAGTTAAAACTAGCTCCACCTCGACCAGCTACAACAGAAAAGAGGTACTTATGCATTGATGCATCATTATTAACTAGCTAATAATGTCATATTACAATCACAGGGTCCATTTTCTGCAGAATGAGTACTTTTATTTTTGATACAAGTACATTTAGGTGATAACTTGATTTTTTACAGTACATTAATTGTAATGGAGTATTTTTACGTTGTTGCATTTATACTTTTACTCGGGCAATCTGCAATCATTAATTCATGTGTTTGAGTGTGTGTTTATGGTTATGAAACTGACCTTTAAGCTGCTTGCGACTCTTGATAAGCTCCTTCATCAGTCTGGCCACATCTGGATGTGCCGTCTTGTCGTTGTGGGCCGGCTGAAAAAAGCACATCATTGAAAAACTCACATCAGTGACAGAACAAGGTCTCTGGCATTAAGTACCTGCAACTTTCTGTTCTACTTTGTGCCCTGGTCTGGATGCATTCTCACTTTACTAACATTTTGTTCTGTAGCAGCCCTCTCAAACCGTTGACCAAGGACCCATTATGTAACAAAATGTAATTTTTCCAATGTACCAGTAGAGGGAGTATTTCACTCTAGTATGATGTTTGTGGTTAGCATATCATTTTAGAACTTAAACATCACTAATTCACACTCAGACCAGACATACACACACAAAAATACAGGAAAAAAGAAAAATGGATCTGTGAGAGCTGGTTATTGGCTTTGGAAAAAGGCAACACTAAGCTTCACACTCTGAGGCAATAACTTCCAATCCAATCATGACACAGGAGAATCCAGCTGACGGAGCATCTCTGATTTCCTCCCTCACCTTATAGTGCTTCTCCTGTTCAAAACGCTCCTCAAAACACCTGATCCTCTTCTTCAGTGTGTGAATGTGTCTGTTGAGCACTGAAATGGACACAGAGCCCTCCTCTGACTCTGTATGGACAATGTTGCGAGCCCTGGAGATAGAAAGACGCATACAGTTCCATGATATATAAGGACTGATAACGTGTAGTTACCCAACATGATAGCCATTCAAAAATCCTCCACGCTGCATCTGTACGGTATTAGCACTGTGATCTTTTTAAACCACTTCTCATTTGAGGCCCAGAAGTAAAGCAAGAACATTTTATCCCATCTGAGTCACTATTCCTAAATAAAGTATGTGAGGAAACAGTCTTACATGCGTATGTGCTGTGAGCACGGTGGAGAAGGGGCTGTATCAGGGTCTAGGTTGTAGCGCAGGCTGTGACTGAGGCTGGGGCAGCGCGGCGAGGGAACTGGGCAGTCGCTCGTCGTAAAACGAGAGAGGAGTGGGCTAGTTTTAGGGCCTGGTGGGCTCAGCAGGGTGTCATTTCCTGAAATCCCCTCAGAAAGAATGGCGGCAGAGAGGACAGGACTGGACTCTGATGAATCAGGGGAAGGGGTGTGTACTGTAAGAGAGAACAAGGACAAAATATCAAGTTAAATTTATAATAATGACTTTTTCTCATTTGAGTCTGTGAGATTAAAAATGACATTTTTATTTTACTTAATAATCAAGGATAGATAGAGAGAGAAAAAATAGAGAAAAAGGGTAGACGGAGGAGGTAGATAGAAAACAATAAGGAGTAAGGACGGGACAGAAAGAGAGGGAGACAAGAAGGAGAATGAAAGCAGGACAAATAGCTCTTTCCATTTCAAGCTACTTTCCTGGGTAAGACATAAAAAAACACTTCCTTGCAATGTTTACCCAGAACAATGAGAGGGAAATAAAGGACAGCAAGACAAAAATGTCAAAAAAAAAACAATACATTAGAATTAAAAATATTACATATTATTGTATATAATACAACATAATATACTAATTCATCATGTCACAGGCGGCTGTGCAGTGATGCAACCGTAACATTAATTTACCTTGGTGCGTCGTTGCTCAACTTATCAAGAAAAGACACACCCAGCTCTGGGAAATGATGAAGCTCACAGCTCGCTGTCAAGCTTTATTAGCCTGTATTTAACATGCACCAAAGGAATTACAGCAGCTAGGAAGATAAACTTAAACTGCTCTGAATGAAAACACATGATGAATTAGATAGTTTAAATAATGACACTAATACAGTATATATGAAGTGTTGCTCTTGCACTGACAGGGTCATGGGTTTATTCCCAGTGAGACCCCCCCCCCAAGCTGAAAGTAGTGTACTATTAGGAGCATTGGCCACAATTTGTCTAAATAAAACCATGACAAAAGTAGATCAATTAATGGCCAATGGGCTTTTACAATCCCAAATAGATATTTATCATTGAAAGTTCAGAAATCAGTGTATCAGCACTTCATTGCCATTGTCTTACCAGACTGTGATGAGTCGACCTGATCCTGAGCTGGTGGCGGCGATGGCGAGTGGAGAAGCAGCTTGTGGGTCAAATACAGGCTCTGCTCTTCAGTACAAAGAGGCTGTTGCTGGGCAGGTAGGTTATCCTGAACTTGGGGGTCTACTGGTGCAGGCAGGGGTCCCAAGTCAGCCTCCAGGGCTTGTAGCTTGAGGGAGGGGCTCTGGAAACAGAAGCAGAACATGGCTTCAGGGATGCAGACGGGCAACGGCAGGAGAAGTCAGCAAGATGTGTCGCAGTTTTGCAGAGGGAGTCGTCAATGTTTCACATGCTGCTCGGGAATCTTGAGAAGTCCTGTAAAACCATTTTACTCTCTCATATGAAAATATATATCCTGGCGCTGAAGCGTGGTTGGGCAGAGAGTTGCAGGATGAGGTGAGATGAGTGGTTGCCTTGTCCCCCTGAGAAAGGAATGAGTCAGAACACGGTGAATATAGCTCGATGAGCAGGCTGCTTTCGCAGGTGGCTGAAGAACGAGGAACAAACTTCTCAAAATTGATCGTCCAAGGCTCCCAGTCAGTTACAAAAGCAGATAGAAATAGTCGTTACAAGCAGCACATTTGAGGTGGTGCGTAATTTTCAGTAAACAGACTTTCCTCTGCTGTAGCTCACAGCCAGGCATTCAACCAGCTAGACAAGAATCCCACTGAGTTTTGTCAGTCGGTGAATAAGATTCCTATCGTGAATCAGCATTCAACGTGGGATCCCTGATGAGCAACACGCTGTAATTCCATTAGCAGTATTGCTGTGATTCCCAGGTCACCTGATCCGCGTGTTTGTGGGTGTGTGAGTGTGAAAGAGAAACCCTAAATAAATCCACATGGTTTTCCTTCTGACCGGCATTCACGGCACTTCTGCTGCTGAACTGCCTCCACATGGATTATTCAACATGCACGGAAGAAGGGGGGCGGCGGGAATACCACTCATGGTGGTGGTGTGGGTGTGCGCGCGAGGCAAGGGAGAGGTACTGTATATGACGAGGTGTTTCCACGGCAACGTTGTCAGACCGAGCTAAGGAGCCTATTTGATGGAGCTGCAAGGAGTCACGTAACTGTTTGCCTCTGTATGAGTGTGTGTGTGTGTGTGTGTGTGTGTGTGTGTCATCGGGTGCATATGCAATGAATTCTGATGCACAGTGGGGAAAAAAAATTGTAATTTAGCTGCACCAAAAACATACTGAGCTCAGAAGGTTGGAACATAATGCAGATTTCGCATTTTTTTGTTCATTTAGGTGCTCTGACATCATTCAGCATCATCATCAACAGCAGCAGCAGCAGCAGCCGAAAAGGGCTCGGCTTCTCCTTTCTCACCCTCCTCGGCTGTTCATTCATAAAAAAAAAAAGCACTGCTTTGTGCGTCACGCAGTGGAGGTGGAAGGATGGAAGGGAGGGGAAGGAGTGAGGCTGTTATTACTGAAGCAAAACACCCACAGGCAAGCAAGCTCACACCTAGCAATACACATACAGGTATGCACATAAATACACACAATCACCAGAGCTTATCAGCAGTCCTGTTGTCATAGACACCCTTATCCTAAAAAAAGTGTTAATTTGTGTATCTAAAAAAGACTGTAGGGAAGGAGAACTTATGTCATGGCTGGTGTTCCTGCCTCTGCAATCATCGTGTCTGTCAGGAGAACCACTACATCTTCCTCTGCCTCCTCTTCTCCCCTGAAGAAATAGACAGCATACGCACTGATGAAGTCTCATTCACCAAGCCTGTGGGCACACACTCACACACCCCCATGTACACGCAAAAATGTAGGCTACAATGACACATATAGAGATAATGAATTTCTTTTCTTTTATCAACTTTTTCAGCAGACCCAGTTATTTTTTCATTGACAGTTCATCAACTGATTGTGAGAGGAAATCATTGGTTCAGGTTGGACAGAGATTACCCTTATTGTTATCATCATACAATTGTGTGACCCTCAAAACTAAAAGGGCATCCTGAGTGTATTTTGTTATCTACTGCGAAACAAAATCTTGTTTTATTATGGGTCAATCTGGTAACCCTGTTGTATGTCAGTCCAGAGGCCTGCACTACGAAGTGAGTTCAACAAATCCAGGGTATCTTCTCGTTATCTGGCTTCTCTAACCCTAACAACCGCGATCCCACTAAGCGGTCCCACGACGGTGGTTATCAACTCGGTAAGTAAACCCAGGGTTTCTCAATCTGGCTATGAGCGTGTTCACATAAAAGAGGCGGTGTGTGCAGCATATGACCAATCACAAACACGAACAAGTCTACTGTCAGCAGAGCGGCATATTTTACAAATAAAGAGCAAACTATAATATTAGACAAATACAAAGAAGTTGCAGCTGCCAAATGCAGGAAGGAAAGCTGGTAAAAGAAAGAAATTGCAGACTGTGTGAATGCGTAAATTAACAGACTTATAATATTACTGCCCCATCTAGAGCACGAATAGATCTGACTATAATTACTTTGTGTATTCTGTTAAATTAATTTGATGCTTTTAGAATAGAATAGAAGAATTGAATATACTTTATTTTTCCCTTTGGGTAAATTGTGGCATGTCTGACTGTTTAACCTTCTTTCAGCTGCATCCCCGACCCCGGCGGTGTAAAACATACTTTGAAGCAAATAAAAAATAAATATGAGAATATAATTCAAAGCGGTAAGCAGGCTTACTTTCATATCTTATAATCACCCACAGCATACATAAAAGTACTGGTAGCAAAGTAACGCAAGACAATTCATACAGCCTGCAGGACTGTAAACGCACGACGAAATTTAGTTTTTATTTGCTCCGTTTCACACAGCTGTCCTTCCTGCATTTGGCAGTTTAAACTATGTTGCTTTTAGCCTGGATTATGACTGTAACTTCTTTGTATTTGTTTAATATTATCTTAAGATCTGCGCACCAAGTTTTGATTGGTCAGTAGGCGGTGCTTTTATACGAGTTGATCTCTTAACTGGAACATAACCTGCTAGGGAGCAGGTTAGGTGTTGAGCATAAGTTACCATGGCGATCTACCCCGGTAAGACGTGAACCACTGTCGTAGGACTGAAAACCCAGGGTTAACCCTGAAGTTACCTCGCTAACCCCAAATCCTGCTTTGTAGTACAGGCCCCTGGTGTCAATGAAGACTAGCAACACAACAGTTTAACATCTTCCCTTTTTCCTGTCTATGCTGAGAATTTAAACCAAGCATTCACTTTGAAACTTTGTTTATCTGAAACCTTAGGTGAACTGACTAGACTTTAAGGCTCTCTCAGAGGTGGTTTTTATGTGCATTAGTGAATTACATTTTGCAAGCTTGCACGCCTAAGGCTACAAACTCAGACCTGACCTATCACAGAATGAATGAATTTAAATGGTAGCCTGTGAAATGATTTAGAGATGACAGCCATACGCTTCACAAAGGCCCGTTTACCTTCTCAGATACTGTGGTTTTGGCTTCTGTCTTGCACTCTATGCAGCACAGCATGCTGAAAAAACAAAATTCTGTCAACAACAGGCAAATACAATAAAATTGCATTAAATATTAGTTTTAAAAAAATTACACTTTTTCCTCTCTGTGGTTCACAATCCATGTGACTTTAATACACATTGTGCTTTGGTCTGTGTTCATATTCAATACTGTATCAAATCTGCTCACAGGCAGGACTGCCCAGCGCTTTATATAGCTCTGAGGCCAGACGGTCATCTGGCACTGCCATTAAGGTTATGGCTTATTCACGTCAGACACTAATGAGGCAGAACTGAGAAGACCTGTCCTGTGGCTCTGTAGAAGTACCGCAAACAAAAAGTCAGCGTGCCACCATGCTAGGGTTGACCTAATCCAGCTAGTTGGTCGGCTCCACGTGAGCCCCTGTGGCAAGTCAGTGTTATTTGGACTGGAATCATATCAAAACCATGACTGTGAGCAGCACACTGCTCGGATAACCTACTTCTAAACTGGCTGCAGGGCTGAGAGATGAGCTGAACTGAGATGAACCGCAGAGCAACCAAAGGAATCAGATTAAACTGATACATTTTAACTGCTCCAAAATTACCAGCACAGCCCCTTTTGTTAATGCCTCTCTTTCTTTGACTTGAGATTGTGCTTGAATCTTTTCAAATAGCTGATTTAAGAATGTGTGAAACGAGGGATTTTTATTCCACTTGCGTATTATCTGTCAAGACAAATGAACAAATGGTTGTTGCTATAAAACCAGTGCAAAGCAGAAACGAAGGAGGAAAACAACTGCAACAAAATGTCATCTTGTGTAGTCTTCATGCTGCAATGTTCCTCTCACCTCTTCCTGTGCCGAGTCTGTGTTTGGGTGTAGCTCTGTGACTCAGTGGCTATGCAGCAGTCTGAAATAGATGATTTCTGCCCTGCATCTGTGGAAGCCTGAAAAACAATTCAGCCCGTGATATATAATCTTCCACCTCACATGTTAAGCTAAAAGATTTTCCACTCTAAACGTTAAAGAGGACCTATTATGCATATTTTCAGGTTATTATCAGGCTACTAGAACATGTTTACATGCTTTAATGTTCAAAAAACACTTATTTTTTCTCATACCGGCTGTGCTGCAGCATCTTTTCTCACCCTCTGTCTGAAACGCTCTGTTTAAGCTCCTGCCTCTGCCCCCCCCCTCCCAAAAGCCCAGTCTGCTCTGATTGGTTAATTGGCCCACTCTGTTGTGTTTGGTCAACCAAACCAAACCAAACTCTTCGAACTCCGCTCCAGCTTCGCTCTAACTAGCTTTGTTTGAGGGTGTGCCAAACTAGCCGCTAAGCAGGTATTATGCAAATGTTTTACTTGGTGACATCACCACATTACGGAAGAAAAGGCTGGACTTCAAGCAAGGTGTTTCAGGCAGTTCAGCAGCAGAGTTTCTGTGGGGGGGAGTAACTCCCTTTGGCGTGGACTTCGGGCTTTGTAACTTTGCAGACCTTTTACATGCACAAAAAAACTATGTAACACACTAAAGTAAAGGGAAAAATTACAAAATCATAATAGGTCCCCTTTAAAAACAGAATTGTGCTTTGTTACTTCATTTAACACTACACACTCCAAAGAGTATTTTGCAGCAGGTGACTGTACTTTTTCTTTCTTTCAAATAACCATATTTTTACAGATCTAGTCTTGAAATAAATGTGAAAGATCATAGAAACAGCTGTTAATGAATGAAATTGACACAAATTTCCCAGCAGGATATGTTGAGTTTTAAGAGCTGGAGACAGTTTAACAGGCTCGAGAAAGGGAGAGAAAGAAAGGAGAATGAAAAATGTGAAAGAAAACAAAAAAACAATGATATGAGGGCTAAAATAAAATAAACAATGCACACCGTTGAACAGTCGTCTTTGATGGGTGAGGAAGGTGTCCTATTCTCTACATCTTCCTCCTCGTTCTCCTTTGATATGGAGGTGAATGGTATCTTGTACTGTGAAAAGGTCCTGTTGATGAAGAAACACTCATTAAACTGTAAAGGAGTTACACAATTCCTAACTGTTGTATTAATGAAACTTTATTGTACGTATTGACGAGAAAGCAAAGTGGAAAATGTTTCTTATCTTCTCAATTATGTGAACAGGTGCAGGTGCACTGCTGTCAAATGATTTAAAGTGAAAATATCACTTTGTGTGAAAAAAGGAAAGACAAAGGGAAGAAGTGCTCACCCTTGGGTGGTACACTCCAGCTCCGGTGGCTCTCCCTGGAGGCTCTGTTGCGGGTGTTGCTTTGGCCCTGGGTCAGTGGGGCAGGAGAGCACACAGCCTGCCTCTGTGCTGTCACTGCTCTCCTCCGGTGCCTCCTGGTCTGGAATCAGCTTCTGAATGTCAACGCTGACGTCAGAGATGGTTTCACAACCCTGCGCCAGTGTGTCAGAGCTATGGAGAGACACAGAGACAGAGAGTAAGACAGACAGAGGGGTGCACACACAGGAGGAGGTGAAGAGTAAAGAAAATACCACTTTCTAATGAGGCATCCTCTATAAAGTGTAATATATATAACAGAGGTGTGGACTCCAGTCACACGACTTTAGACTGATGACTTTAGACTTGACAAAATCAAAAAAGACTTGCAACTTGACTTGGACTTTAACACCAATGACTCGTGACTTCACTTGGACTTGAGCCTTTTGACTTGAAAATACTTACCTCCCCAAGAACATATGGGCAACACTACACCATGAATCAATTAATTTACCTTAATTTACTGAATCAACTAACGCTAATCATTCCACTTTGTTTGAATGAATCTGACAGCATCCAATCAAGTTGTAGGAGAAAATCATGAAGAACTAACGTTACATTACTGAGCGCCAGTTGGCGCCAGTTACTCTGTTGTTAAAGTGGCATAATATTTGGTGAGGAGCACATTATAACTTGATTAGGACTCGAAACTCAAAGTTTAGGACTTTTGACTTAAGACTAATCAATCTTGACTTGTGACAATGAAAAAGACTAGAATTACTGCCTCGCGAATGTATGCCTGTGCCAACCAGTCAAGTTGCAGTTTACATCCATGTCTGCCCAAAATGTCATCACTTCATCATTTTATCCTATTAGACATTTGTGTTAAATTGTCATAATTAGCATATGAATTCTTGAGTTATGGCCAAAAACTTCGGTCACGTACTCGCTTAAAGTTTTGACCAACAAAATCCTATCAGTTCATCCTTTAGTCCAAGTGGACGTTTGTGCCAAATTTGAAGAAATTTGCTCAAGGCGTTCTCGAGATATCACAAGAATGGGACGAACATGAGGTCACAGTGACCTTGACCTTTGACCACCAAATTCCAACCAGCACATCCTTGAGTCCGAGTGGACATTTTTTTGCCAAATTTGAAGAAATTTGCTCAAGGCGTTCCCGAGATATCACGAGAATGGGACGAACATGAGGTCACAGTGGCCTTGACCTTTGACCACCAATCCATTCCAGTCAGTTCATCCTTGAATCCAAGTGAACGTTTGTGCCAAATTTGAATAATCTCCCTCCAAGTGTTCATGCCAATGGTACATACGGACGGTTGGACAACCCGAAAACATAATACCTCCGGCCACAGCTGGTACTGGCACGGAGGCATAAAAAGATTTAGAGTGAGAAGGGGGGACATCAAGGGACTTTTAAAAGACACAAATATACTAGGCTTGAAGATAGTAAAGAAAGAATCAAAATTCCAACCAAATCAGTAGAATATTGTACAAATATTTTGAAAATGGCACTAGTATAATGTTATGTTAAGAACACAGGAATACAATACAGGTCAAATGTAACACAGGAGATTTTAAGTGTATCAATCTGCATATCACAAGGCTAACATGAGTTAAGTCTGGAACAATGAATCCCTGGGAAAGCTGCTGGCCTCCGCACCAGGTAACATCCAGCAGGTCATGAATCAGCAGTGCTAAATCTAATGCTACACTGTAACACGACTCATGAAGCTCTAATGAGCAGCTCCCAGCAAAGATAAGCACAACTGATTTGCTGCGATGAACCTAAAACAGCCCATCGGTCACGTACTTGCTTAAAGTGGTGTATGACTCCAGAGCTGTGCCCGACAACAGCAGCAAGAAACTAATGTTAGCTGCTTAGGCTATTGTCAAAGAATGAGCCAGGCAGACAGCAGCCTGATGCATGAAATACTTTTCTGCTTCAAGCTTCCCTTCCTCAAACAATCTTCATCTCAACATAGATTGACCAGACGAGGTAAAAATAACCCAACCTTTGCATGGATAACTACGAAAGACTGAGACAGAAACTGCACACAACAGTAAGTGTAACTTAAACTGTTCATATGAAAGATGCACACTTTAGTCTCAGCTTCTCAAACCACAGATTTCTTGATGTTAAGATAACAGCATGCTAAGAATAGTTTTCTGCATTATTGACTGCTCTAAAGCAACTACATTTCTCTTCTGCATCTAAAACCGCCTCGCATTATCTCACTCACTTGAGGACTGTAGACCCATGGGTGTTGTCACTGATGCCGAAGCAGATGAGACAAGAAAACATCCTTTGCCAAGATTTCAAACTCGCAGCAGTCTAGCGTACGGAATAACGTGCGACAATGCAGTTTGCTGCTTTGGAGGGACGGGAAAAGCCAAAGACATAAAGAAAAGAGAGTACAGAGGGTGAGTGCTTGGTGGACAACAACACGAGTGACACCCGGAGGCAGAGAGCTCACTCACTCCCTTCAATTACCGGTGCCCACACACACACAGTTACGTACAAGCGCACAGACACAGATATAAACTCACATAGAGCAGCACTCACATATTTGGGATCAACAAGGCCAGTTCTAGGATTGCAATATAGATGAAAGTGGGCAGGAGAGGCCGAGACAAGACAGCTCATACAAATTGACAAATACAATACAGCTGTATACATTCATACTCAAACACACCAGTTTAAAGGGACTGTTTGTAACTTCTTACATGTATAAATCAATCCGGGTCGGTGTTCCATGCGCACTCGCGTGTGGCTACGCTGTTCAGACTCAGACTCCAACACAAACTACACGGAAGCACCAAAACCGCAAAGTTATATCTAGTGAAGCCCGTCTTGCAAAACAGTGTTGGCCGCGGTCGGAGGACGTGGGGAGACCGTAGCTTTGGTCTCCAGGGCCGGAGTCTCTGCTGTACTCTGCTCCTCTGCTCCTCTGCCTGCCTGCTTGCCTTCACTCAGCTCGCTCCATCTCATGTGCATGCGCGCACACTACACACTGCAGAAGAGTTAGTTTAGCTCTGAGAATATCTAGTGAATGTACAGTGGACGTTTGTGCAGAAATAGATGCTGCAGCTCCTCCAGACCAACGGAGGTTTCCCGCGTCTTGTGAAGTGACGGGGCTCCGCAACGAGTTACGTTATCGTCTCCGACCAGGTGCCGGTGTCTCCCCTGTTCCTTCTGACAACGGTCGGGAGGATGAAGCAGGAAAAGCCAACACTAGGATCAGCACTGATTCATGGAGAGACCTTTGTCTGGTCAGCTAACATTACTGCCAAGCAGGTGAAATGTAGAGTGATATTGTGGTTTTAGCTGACGTGTGTCGCCTCACTGTTTTGACGGATCCTCGCTCACATTCAGGTAGCGCGTGCACACAGGCGAGCGCGAGCAACAGGACACTGTCATTTTCGTTGACTTAACAGCCACAGGTGTCGCTGTTACAACCAATTTCTGATTCTTACAAACAGTCCCTTTAAATGCTGACTGATATGCGCAACCAGAGTTAATTATGAGAAGTTCAATACTGATGTTAAAAAAAGTGTCCTACATAAGTGAGATTATTCATGTGCATTGACCAACAAACCCCATTGTTTAAAATATTTCTTGACCTACATTGCCAGACTTGACCTGAAAATGGGTAATTTTAGGAATAAATAAAATGATTTACATGACAGAGACAAAATATGATTGAAGCAAATGGCTTACTGAAAACCCTCTGTCCTTTTCACACTTAGACACAAACCCTTTGTAGGTATAATTAGACTAGAATCAATATGGACTGTGACGTTAGTTGGAAGCATAGTGGTCCAGACATGACCAGACGGAACAGCATGCAAATTGGCATTTTTGGAGAAGCATCCCAGTGACAAATCCCAGTCTGACATGGGCGAGGAAAATGGATGGAACATGCCCCATTCTTATTTGTTCATGCCTAGTTTAACCTAAGAACACATTTTTAACAAAAGAACTATGAGAAATGTGGCTACTTGTTCTGGATCCTGTGCTGCTGCTCCGGTCATGAAGAATAAATAAATAAATACAAGAAGAAAATACATTTTCACACCTCAGCATTTACTGTAGTTATTGAATCTGGACCCCCCTCGGTTAAGGAAACAGGGCTTGGACTAATAAGGAAAGAGGAAAAGCTGCGTGCCTTAGATTTCAGACAATATATCAGATCTAGAAAGATGGACAGTTGATTATGCAGCATCTTATGCCTGATGAGAGTGGGAAGCTGTTAAGATGAAAAATTGTGCTAAAAAAACAAAACACTTCTAAGTGGTGAGAACACAAAACTGGCATGTTATTGCTTCTACTTGAAGCTTGGCACTCAGCAACAGTGGGCTACCTCCAGTACTGAAAAGTGAAGCCAATCTAGAAGTGCTTTAAACTTGCATTCTTTCTAATAGCCAGCAGGGGGCGACTCCTCTGGTTGCAAAAAAGAAGACTGTTTGTATTGGAGTCTATGAGAAAATGACCCTACTTCTCACTTGATTTATTACCTCAGTAAACATTGTAAACATGAGTTTATGGTCTCCATCGCTAGTTTCAAGTCTTCTTCAATACAGCATGATGTTCATTTAGTAAATTATGGTTTTCGGTTGTACTTAGCTCCACCCTCTCGTGTCACTTCTGGTTGCAAAAAAACAAAATGGCGACAGCCAGAAACCAAGATGACGACGACCAAAATGCCGAACTTGAGGCTTCCAAACGGCAGTCCACAAACCAATGGGTCACTTCACAGTGACTACGTCCACTTCTTATATACAGTCTATGGTCAGCAGGTGTGACTGATTTTAAAGCTTTTTGATTCTAATATCTGTAGGAGTGTCCACATGTATACATGTTGTATGAAATGACAGGGTTAGGGCAAACTAATGGACAGCAACGGTCATTTGGCAGGAGGGCAGCTGGATTGGGTGCATCAATTTGAGCTGTGAAAATAAATAGAAGGTTGTGTCTGTTGGCAGACTGCAATTCAAAGAACTGGACGGCCACCAACCCTTTGCCCCGTCTCAGCTGGGAAAGACACACATTGCACATGTCATGCCACCTGTTGGACCTGTGCAGCTGCATCTACTGATGACTCTGCTGTAAACTGACACGTGTAAGTGGTTAAATTACAGTCTGGTCAGTCTGACATCTGGCAGCCATGCTGCTGTCTATTAATATTTCCGTGACCTTCATATCAAATGTTGCCAGTAGTTCACAAGGATTTTCTGAGTAATACCTCATGCTTGTTTTCAGATGACATCTTCATTAACCTGAATTCCACTGACAGATCTGTTTCATCACAAGGTGAACAGAACCACAACGTTTGCTTAAAATGACAACAAGAAAGTGTCTTTATCTCCATTAGCTTCAAGCAGAACTGAAAATACAAATTAAAACACCAGACGCACAGCTATACTCGCATACATGGGCGACAGCCTCAAAACTAATCAGCAAATGCATGTGAATGCCATGTCGCATCATCTCGCATGCTGACTAGGGGCTGATAAAAAATTGAAAATATATAAATGTAATTTGATGTCTGCAACCTTGTGGCAAACCCACAGTCACAATTTAAAAATAGAAGCACAGAAGCCTCCCAAGTTCTGAGTGGGAAAAGTTCCCCACAAGCAGATGGCAGCCAGTATGAAGATTCTGTCTGGGGGACCTATTTGCCATTGTTCCACTTCTCTGCTCCTTCGAGCAGCAAAACTGGGATGCTATTTTTTACTTGCCATTAGACTGAAAGTCAGCTGTACTGTCAAGCAACAGCACATTTCCCTGTTGACTACAGATACTGGGTGTCACGGTTTCTGTAGGGAGGTTTGAGACATAGTTTGACATCTTACTTCCATGAACGTGAGAGAAAAACACCTCCAGAGGTTGGTCTTAATTCACTGCGAATGACGTCTCAGCCTTATCACCAATGATACAACCATCAAACCTGACAACTGACTAAACGATGGTGAATACAGAGTGAAATGCTACAGGGGAAAAGGTCAGGTCCTAATTATTCCCCCAGGACTAGCTATATAAAGGGAGAGCCATGTGTATATTCATCCCACATGATCTATCTTTCTAGTGCAGTTATAAAGATGCTAAGGTGATAACAGTACCTGTTGAGTTGAATTTGCATCCAAATTGTTTGGTTAAAAGCACTGGACGCTGAGACTGAAGTGGTCTCTCCCTCCAACCTCTCCACACTGCTCTGCTCTGAGTGACAGCTGCTGGATCGGACCTATCAAGGACAAGAGTAAATACACACATACACACACCATAACAAAAACTCAAAGCATTTTTTTGCATTATCTTTAAACATTTACTATATACAGGGTTTCTGCAAATGATATTTCAGACTTTTTAAAACCTTTTTAATACTACAGAGAATGCAATTTAATATTGTTCTCACTGTCATACCGGTCAAAGAATGAGAAAAAGCCAGTCAAAGAATGAGAAAAAGCCAGTAGGCACAATAAGGCCTACAATTATTTCTTAAGAGTATGAATTTATTGACAGTAATACAAATGTTATCATATATATAATAATTTTGTCATATATATAATAATAATATATATATTTCTATTTCTCTATTTATATTTTCTATACATTCCGGTTTACACCTCTGTATGTATACAGTATATATATATATATATATATATATATATATACATACAGTTATTACTTCTCATCATGCATATACATACTACATCATGTTTGCATTCAGCTTATCCATTTGAAATGCCGCCTTCCACTAGTTTATATTTACAGTACTTATTTTATATTTATGTATGTTAATATTTAAGCCCTATATTTTAACTTGCACTATTTTATGTCTTTGACTCTCATTTTGCTTTTACTTGTGTGATTTTCCTTTGTTATATATAATGAGCATTGTTGTAAGGGTACCCGAGACCCAAGATTTTCATTGCCAACGACTACTTGCTGTAATCATTGTGCATATGACAAATAAAGAAACTTAAGAAACTTGAACTTGAACTAATCATTTAACATGACCTGGAACCGGACAAGTGGATCAGCTCCATCCTCAGCTACTGTGGCTAGCAGTAGCAACAGTGTTTGCTACAGGTCTGATGGCGCTGAGTCAAACTCCACAAAAAAGGATCAAACAGCCTACTGCATGCACAGTCCACTGTTGCAGCAAGACCACTTCTAGTTTGAAGGTGTGTAATCTCCCATAACCAAAAAAAAAAAATCTAAATAAAGCCACTGTTACACCTTTATAAATTAAATTCAAGACTTTTTCACAACTTGCTGATACCCTATACATAGTACATGAGCTCAAAGATAAAACAGATAATAGTTCTGTTTGTTTGTAAGTGCTGTGATTAATCAAAAAAGTGTAAAAAGACAGACCATGAAATTCAATCAATTATGTAACAATTTGTGTCAAATTCACCTCAAAGTGTGAAAGCGCCGAGAGAGTAGGAGGAGGGGGTGAGGAGGAGGAGGACGTGATCAAGGAGGCTACAGTGTCCTCGGCGGGGACTGGAAAGAGAACCTTGTGATGCCTCAGAAGATGGAGCAACAAGGCGTTACACACATACTGCTCCTCCAGCATCCTGGGTCCTGAAGGAACACTGCACAAAGAGCAGAACAACAACACAATGTCACATATACTATGTAGTGCGTGTTCAAAATGGTCCTCTGTTAAGTGTTGTAACAAACATAAAAGAAAAGGGTTCCATCTAGTGGAAGGAGGCACATACAGCAGTGAACTGAGATGAACCAGTCAGACAGCATAAGGTGAATCAAAATCTAACAATCAGGAAAATAAATTTCCTACTGACCAAAATAAACAGCCAGGCAGTAAAAGCTTGTCCAGCTTCACTTTGACAACTTCTAAATTGTGAGATATGTGCAGCTTCTGGTCATAACATTTACAATATGGAGGTAAGCGCCACCTCAGACCAAAATAGTCTTCATATGTTTACCTGGAAGCAGCGATTTGTTTTCAATTTGCTGTGTTGTTGTTACTGTGTGTGTTGATATCATCAATTTATGTTTTTTTGGAAGGCTTATCCCACGAATACATGGTAGATAAAGGTCAACATAACATACTTCCAGGGAAGAGAATGTGAAAACTTTGGGTATTAATAGATGTGTTTACATGGTGGGCAGGTTGATTGGAATGACAGGAGAAGGCTGCCACATGGATTACATGACAGACACATACAAGGGCAACAAGCTGTTAAGAGGCTTGGATGACAAATATGCATGAGTTATTGGGCGGGGGCCAAAGAAGCTGTCACACATGCTGCATGGCAAGAATATGTGCTACAATGTCTGTCATACAAAGTCATTTAATCTTAGATTGATAGCAATATTCAAATCTTGGAACAGCCACCCAAAAAAAAAAAGAATGTACTTAAATGTAGCTTAAATGGACTGTATGTAAATATTTACACGTATAAACATTTTTTGATCGTTTTGTGTAACCTAACCTAAAAAATTAGACCTTTTGCTACTTTCTGGGTTTCCAAACAAACAATATAACAGAAGGAATATAACAGAAAATCCCAAAACTTGGGAACCAAAATTCTCTTCTGGACAAATCAGAACTAATTATAGACCGCTAAGAATTGATATAATACAAGAAAATCAAAAGTCAATCAAAATTCCGAGGGCTTCTGGCCACAGAGCCAAACCGTGAAACTTCCTCTTTTGTTGTTCTAATGCCTATAGAACCACAAAATAAATGCAGAGGACATTCTCCAACTCTTTGCAGCTACCGCAACCTAAACCCACTCCCAACTTTTTCCAAGCCTCCAACTCTTCGTACCCTGTAATCATATAATCTATAAACTATAATCATCTGACATTTTCCCCTCATATGGAGAACTTAACGGCGTGACTAACACCACATTCCACTGACATGCTATTAACTTTCGGAGAAAACAGGGCTAGCATACTGCAGATGAGACTGGGAGATCAAGGGATGGGAGGAGAGTAGAAAGGGTGTTGACTGATTAGAATACGTCCTTTCCACTGTGGTAAAAACTGAAACAAGTCTAATGTAAGTGTGTCTCCCTAGAGATTGTGTTTGTTTAAGGTGATGGCTGCGTTCTGTAAACAGGAGGGGAGAAGCAACCGACAAAATCCTGATGACATCCGCTATATCGGTCTGTCTTTTTGTGTGCCATGCTCTGCGTTATCAACCACAATCCAAACTAATTTCCTTGAAAGGGCAAATCCGACTCCACCCCAACTTAGCGGTGAGGCTGTGGAAAAATGTAGACGATCTCATGACAAACAGATAAAGGTTTTTTTTTTTTCTACATCTGGATCTGACAAAGACAAGCATGAGGAGAAACCATAACCAGCAATTTTGAAGGGAACATTTGCGCTCTCATTTGTTGTGATACTTTTAAAGAAATCCTGCTGTCTCTCTCTTTAAAACTAAGTGTGCAAACCAACATTTTAAAATGTCACTAAACTGTCTGCTCAGGCTTAATGTCAGAGTGTACCCAGGAACACTGTGTCCCAGTAAAGGTCTGGAGAGCATTTGAACATGGCATTAACAACAGCAACTTACTGAAATATACAAGGCCCAAAGATGGTTGCCAGACTTTGCACAGGCATGTGATTTGATTGGCTGTGGGCGGCCACTCTGGACAGGAAGTGGATGAGGTAAGACAAAATAATGAGGTTGTCATCGGGAAGGTGGCAAATTTCTTCCCTCAGAGACTGGTTCATCACTGCCTCATCTGCATATCCTAAAAATAAGCAAAAACATCAAAACAGCATTTATTAAAATGCACTTCAATCACTAGGCTTTGGTATTTATGAATATACAGTATATAACCAGCCTCGGATTCATATTAGTTGGTATGTTAACATACTGGACACAGCACTTTTCTGCCTTAAACACTGCATGAAATTGAAGAATATAAGTAGCTTAATACAAAAGAACCATACATTTATAAACAACTATCATACATACATAAAATTATCAATAATTAATTAATTTAAAGACATACCTTTAGACTCTAGTAATATGAGATGGGCAATTGTCAATAGTTGTTGCAGTTTGCTGAGTAAATAATTAATTGGTTACTCAAAGCATAATCATAGTTGAAGCAATGGTCATGTCTATTGTTACTGTACTTAGAGGAGAAGACATTGAGCACAGAAGGTGATTCATTTATACTCAAGAGTGTACAAGATGCTGTAGATCTCACAACACTTCTAAGCAAATATTTGTTCCCCATTGTAGAAGATGAAGTGTTGGAGAGATGGAAACATACCAACAAATACAGACACTACCATACTGTTATAAGAATATCAACCATCCCACAAGTTGTCACACTGGCTTCAATCATTTGACCTTTAATCCATAGCTTAGAGACATTAAACATCAAAGTTTAGAATATCTTCAACCGTAAAGTAGATAACAATATAACATGTCTGTCTCCAGAAAATAAGATGTTTTTCTTTAAGTGTCTACACCTCCATTATTATTCATTTATTTAAATGACTGTAGAGCAATTCTGTTTTGCTGGACATCTTACTTATAAGTAATAGTAGTACAAGAATCCACTTGTGTTACTAATCAATATATACTATATATATTCAGGATTACAAAGTTGTGTTATTTCCTCTTAAGAGTTTCTTGGCTCTCTAACCACATAGCCCCAAAAAAACTGCCCAAAACACAGTTTTCTTTTCATGAATTATCTTCAACATGATTAAAATTATGACTCACTGTTCGCTTATACTGCCATCTATATTACCTCAACTTCATAAATGTGTTATTCTTTAGGACAGTGGTTCCCAACCTACTTTCCTTGTAGCCCCCTTACTTGTATCTAAGAAAAGCTGAGCCCCCCGACGTCACCACCCTAAAAGAAATTACAAATCCTTGAACAAAATCCTCTCCAATTTGAATAAAGCGATTCAGTGTATTGCATGAGTAAATGGATCAACTTTTTTTAATGAATATAACCTCGAAAACGGGAGTGCAAGCACTTTTTTCACCGCATCGAAAATGTTGTTTTTGAAAGGCTAAACGCCAACAAATAAGGATTGTAGCAGAATATTTCATTACATAAAAACATGTTGTGAATTTTGTAAATGATTACATCTCTTATTTTCAGTAGTTTTTGACTTTGGGACTTTACAACGCTCTGGAGTTATTGGAAATGTTTGGATCACATGAGTCGGAAACAACGCAGCCACCACTGGAATCTAATTCTTCAAATAGAATACCAATAATATTAGTGTAGCCTGATCTTTATCTGCAACTGAGCAGAAATAACGGAAACAAAATGTGTCTCAGCAGTTTAATGCTTGGACTGTAGCTCAGATAAAAAGTAAATAGTTTGATATTAAAGTTGTTGTGAAAAAAGATAACAGACCAGAAGAAAAAGAAGGAAACAGGTGGAGGAGGAGGAGGACCACCTGATCTGTCAGCACAAGATGAGAGACTCGCCGCAATTATTGGACAAACAAATGAGGGTGAAAGTGATGACATCCAGCAAGAATTTTCACCTAGAGGTATTATTTTTACATAATTTTATTAGGGCTGTATCGAATAGTTTGACGCTTCATTCATCACGTTGACAAATTCTAAATCAACATCTGAATGCAATTAATTCTGTTTAAACTCGGTATTTCTGCTCAGTTGCAGATAAAGATCAGGCTACACTAATGTTATTAGTATTATAATATTAATAGAATTAGATTCGAGTTGTGGCTGCGTTGTTTCCGACTCCTGTGATCCAAACATTTCCAATAACTCCAGAGCGTTGTAAAGCCCAAAAGTCAAAAGGTATTGAAAAAAAGATAGATGTAATCATTTCTAAAATGCCTCGCGCTGCCAGTAGTGGTAACTTGCAAGACAATTGCCACCTACATGGTAGCAGGAGTTGATTGGGCTTGACGTGC